>JAXIVJ010005971.1:0-62500 GCA_036785665.1 Chirona hameri
TTTTATACTGGTCTTCCTGTTCGATTGTGATTGTGGTGGTGGTTGTGATTGACTCTGCAAGTCTTTGTCATGCAGCTTTGTTATATTTTGCTTTTATCGAAACAATTGATGTTCACTGTTTTAGGGACTTCGAACCATTGGTTGAAGCAAAAAATGTCCGCTGGCCTTATAGTTATATCGGTAAACAGTTCCGCGCACGAGGAAAATGATCTTGCTGGACTGGGGGTACCGCTTCGTTTGACACATAGACACATGACACATATATTAGGGTGGCCAGGCCGCCAGCAGTCTCCACGAAACAGCCGATAAGGCTGATCAGGGGGCGTACCATTTGATACACAGCTGGTACTGCTTTTTACAGTCATTGCCACAACACTAATTTAATGGTTACTAACGTTGACTAGCTAATGCCCGTCCCAAACTGCTGACCTTTTTCTGTGTGAACGCTTCCCAAGCATGTCGCGATATTTATTAATTATTATATTACTTGCTTATTAACTTATCGTCTGGATCATAACATTCATAAGTATTTTTGATTGAAGTACTTTTGAATGAATATGAACTTCCCACATTATGAAAGGCGAAAATCGCATTCAACACCGCTTTTCGGAATAGATCAAATTGACGCCAAGTTTTGGCCTGCAAAAAAAAAATGTAATGTGTATTATAATAATGACACATGTTATTCTAATTTTGGCCTGAATACTATTGAATTTTCTTATAAGGTATCTAAAGCGCGCATTCCTGTCGTTGCATGGCCAAGTGCCGCTCTCGTTCTAAGCATGACGGTCAAATTCCGGTGTGCAACGCAAAGCTTCATTTAACCCTCGCCCTACGGGAACGTTTCTCACATTCGCCCTACAAGGGGGGGGGGGGGGGCCTGACAAGCGCCCCCCCCCCCCCCCCCCATGTTAACTTCCAAACCAAGCAACATAAAGCAATGCGGTAAAAACAGCATGTTTCCTGTCATAAGAGGAATATAACGATATGCGATTCTTAGGTTTGAGGTCATCGGGTGACCTTCCAGGTCAAATGAATAAGACCGACCACGTCCAAAAAAATAGTGACTTTGCTCTGTCCGTTCGTCATTACCAACGTTATGAGTATAAAACGATTGGTTAGCGTCAAAATGTTGGTCGTCTAGAAAATATATATATTTTTTGTCTGGGCCAGTTAATGACCTCCTAGCTCACTGCAATCGTCACCATAGATGAGAATTGCTATGCGTTTTTGCATTACAGCACATGTACAGGGCGCTTAGTATATCTTCCGAACGGAGAGAGATAGAGAGAGACACCGTAAACAGTAACGTGTTGCCTGGCTTAAGGACAATCCAAAGGCATCCCATTTGAGTATCTAGGTCTACTTGTGACCTTTCGGGTAAGATAAAATGGCCCTTTGGGGTTTGACATGACCCTGACGAAAAGGCAATAGTTCACGATCTAATAGTCCTATACACTTCACATTTTGATAGGATACATATAATTGTTGTAAACTTCGCTACTCAAAATTTCAGCAAGATAACTTTTTAGCAGCAAGATAACTTTTACGATGTATAAAAAGTTATTCAAGAAAAAACTCAGAGGGGCCTGTCAGCCCCCCCCCCCCCCGTTGGGCGAGGGTGAACTAAGCATGCAATATCCTCCTACTTAATGAGGTGGTGCTCAATGTACCGGGCAATTACAAACAGTTGGCGCAGCTGTGCCACAAAGCTGGCGCCAGACACACACCACACGGAGCCTCGGTCCTCCCTATTATCGCCCTTCTGATAAAGACATAAAGACATAAAGACATAAAAGAAAAGGTGCAACAAAGAGCCTCTTGGGCCCATCCGAGGTTGCACCCCCCCCCCCCCCCCCCCCCCAATCCCCCCCCCCCCCCCCCCCCTCCACCAGTCTCGCCCCTTCAAATCACCTTACTCTACCTGCATAAAGAAGGCTAATCCACGAGTATTTATGAACTAATCCCTTCTCTGTAAAGTATTTATATAATCTAATTTTGAAGGAAGCAAGTGTCACTGCATCAGCGACATCCCCTGGTAGCATATTCCAATGTCCTACAACCCTTCTACTGAAAAATGACTGTCGTAGTCTAGTCCTACTTTGTTTCATAATGAGTTTATGCTGATGACCTCTACCTCGATTTTCCCTATTGAACTCAAACATACCCTTTAAATATCCAGAATGCTGACTATTTACAATTTGAAGACTTCAATTAGATCTCCTCTTAGCCTTCTATATCTAAGTGAAAACATACCCAATTTCCTTAATCTATCTTCATAAGGTAAACTACCAAGACAATTAATCATTTTTGTTGCCCTTTTTTGAACTCTTTCTAACAACCAGCAATCTTTCTCATATGTTGGAGACCAGGCTTGTACACAATACTCCAAATGTGGTCTAACGTATGCACAATACAGTTTTGTTATTACCTTTTCACTCTTGTAGGAAACATTTCTGTTAATGGCCCCTAGCATTCTAAGTGCCTTTTTCCTAGCTTCTACAACCTGGTCTGACGCTGATAGTCTATTGTTTACCACGACACCTAAATCTCTTTCCTTTTCAATCTGCTCCATTTTCTGCCCACCTCATTCATACCTATGTTTACTGCTAACCCGTCCAGCGTGCATAATCTTACATTTACTCAAATTGAATTTCATCTGCCATGCTTCAGACCACTCAACTAGCTTGTCCAGATCTGATTGAAAAACATCCTGATCATGTTTTCCTCTAATAATCCTGACAACTTTTAGATCGTCTGCAAATTTCAAGACTTTGCTGTCTATACTGTTCTCAATTGCATTCACAAATATTATAAAAAGCAATGGGCCCAGGACTGAGCCCTGTGGAACCCCACTGAGAACCTCCTTCCATTGTGATTGGCACCCATTCAATATAACCCTTTGCTGGCGTCCTGAAAGCCACGTTTCTATCCAATCCAGAATCTTGCCCCTGATCCCATGAATTTTAAGTTGCAACCCCAGTCTTGTATGGGGGACTTTGTCAAAATGCTTTACTGAAATCAAGAAACGCTACATCTAGCTGTTTACCCTGATCAACGCTATCTGTTGCAACATCCAAAAACTCCAGAAGATTAGTTAAACAAGAACGGCCCTTCCTAAAGCCATGCTGTGTATCTTTGATGAGTTCATTTTGCTCCAAGAATTCAACAATCTTATCTTTGATGATTGATTCAAGCACCTTGCAGACTAATGAGGTCAGACTAACTGGTCTATAGTTTTCCTCTTTACTTCTATCTCCCTTTTTATGAATAGGAACAACATTTGCTCTTTTCCAATCAAGTGAATTTTACTATCTGCAAGTGATTTAGAAAATATTATGGGCTAATGGAACCGACAACTCCCTTTCAGATTCTCTTAAAAGTCTAGCATGGATTTCATCAGGTCCTTCTGCCTTGTTAGGCCTTACTTTCTTTAGATATTCTAGAACAAGTTCACTACTTATGCCACCTAGCTCTCCTATAGTCTCCTCTGTCTCTAGCTCAGGCTGAAGTGCTGCAATACTACTCTGGTCCTCGATAGTAAAGACAGATTGAAACTGATCATTAAGCACTTCAACCATTTCACTGTCCTTGCTAACTAACACATCATCTACCTTAAATGGACCTATATTTTTGGAAACTGTACTTAACTTATAAAAACTGAAGAACTTCTTACTATCTGCATTACAATGTCTAGCTAAATCAAGTTCCTTTGCCCTTTTAGCTGCTCTGACCTTTTTCTTAACTGAATTTCTTGCATTCTGGTAGGCCTTCTGATTTATATCTAGTGAAGATCCCTTCAAAATGCCAAATGCACTTCTTTTAGCTTGTATAGCACTCCTCACTTCTGGGGTAAGCCAAACTGGATTGCCCTTGGTTCTGTTACGTTTGTGCCTGAGGGGTAATGCCGATTTTGAATTTGGCTTAATCTAGCTTTGAAAACATTCCAGGCCTCACATGCATCTAAACCTGCCAACTCAACGTTCCATTTTATCTGTGCGAGGTCATTTCTAATACCATCAAAATCAGCCCGGCTGAAGTTTGGAACCATAATAAGGTTATCTTTGGGCCTCATTTCTGATGAGATATTGAATTTAACCATATTGTGATCACTGGTTCCTAGACCTGCACAAATACTTATGTCACTAACTAGATCACTGTTGTCTGAGAATACAAGGTCTAGAATGGAGCAATGTCTGGTTGGCTCTGTTACAAACTGATGCATGAAAAGCTCCTCTTCAAAGATTTGCCTATACAACCTACCCTCATTTGTTTCCTCTGCTATACTTTCGTATCCTCTTAAGTTAAAAATAAGACACTGAGCCCGAAAGTTCCTACGTATTTCCTCACAAATATCTTGGTCTGTTTCAGCTTGGGAGTTCCTTGGAAGATTCCCTGGTCTGTAAAATGCACCTATCCTCAACCTTCCTCTGTTTCCTGTACCAATTTTAATGTCAAGCCAGATTGATTCTACTTCTTTTACTTTACTAGAATCATCAACTCTAGTAGTGCAGTACAAGCTATTTACATATACAAACACTCCGCCTCCCTGCCGTGATTCTCTGCAGTATGAGAACATGTTATACCCTTGTAACTCGAAATCCTGTAGCCTATCCCTATTATACCCCTCACTAACCCATGTCTCGGTTACACAAATGATATCAGGCTTTTCAAGGGCAACATAACACTCAAACTCATCAAATTTAGACCTAATACTTTGGGCATTCAGCAACACACATGTGATCTTATACTTTGAGCTGACTCTACTAATTCTGAGGGAATTATGATCTACTGTCCTATTCTGACATGAACTTCTACCAATGCTTACTTCTTGATGCCCTAGTACTAGCGTCCCTGAACCCCCCCCCCCCCCCCCCCCCCCCCCTCCTACCTAGTTTCCCTGAATGACACTTCTGTAGGCATCTCCCAAAGCCCTTGCCCCCTCATCCGATAAGTGAAGCCCATCCTTCATATAGTACCTATGCCACTCATAGAACTGATCCCATAAGTCTACATAACTAAGCCCCATAGCTGAACATAAGTTCTGAACTGAGCTGTTCACAGACAGAGCTCTCGAGTACCACTCCTCACTGGCTCCACAGCGAGGGAGGATGCCAGTCACAATGACTGGTTTCCTGGACTCCTTCAACCTCTGCAGCAGGCTCCGGTACTCCGCTACTATTCTCACACTCTGCCTAGGTCCTATGTTGTTCACCCCCACCTGTATTATAACTGTCTCCGGGCTACTCCTACCCAGTTCTGCCTCAATGACAGGGCCCATATCAACTACTTTTGCCCCCGGTTTAACTATACATTTGTCCCTCTTCCCACAGAATGTTCGCCTTAAGGGCCTTACCCTTGAGTCCCCAAATAGGAGGGCATAGTGAGTTTATCATTGTCAGCATAAGAGGAATGCACATTTATGTGATTTAGACATCCGTGTGCTTCTTGCTAATACGTGCCAGATATCACACAGGATCTTGGAAAAACGTTAACGTTGGTGATAATATTTCCTGTCACGGCGCTGTAATGAACATGTTAGGAATGTCCTAATAAGTATCGCTAGCTGTAGCGGGACCGTGCAACATCGTAGGCAAGCAAGGTCATACATGCACTTCAGTAACTATTCCTCTGCATTGCCCTTGTATGTGCAGTGGCTGTACGGTTTTCACTATTATAAAACTGTCCATGAGGGTTATATTATCGTCGCACGTGGGCATCCATATTAGTGACTTTTACGAAAATATGTCGGTGTAACGTAACATTCTGAAATTGCCCAATGTATATGTATAATGTATATTCATATCATTATTTGTATGCTAGCCAAACCATTCTGTAAACAAGCACTCTTTCTCTGAGGAGAGCAAACACAACATTCGATGTAAATGGCATCGCGTAACCGTGTCACATTCCCCGACAAAGCTGCGGCTCTAATCCATCCCGTCCGTTCAGTCGACCCTTCGTTCTGTCTGATCAACCCGCCTGCTGACCGGCCGACGCGGCAGACAGCTCATCCAGCCACCACTAGCCTGTCCCAGACACCCGGGTCACTGACCCTGACCTGCACGTGCAGACGGCGCAGCCGGTCAGTCCGCCGGCTCCCAAGATGGCGCCGCCGATAGCCAGCTCAGGGTAGATGGAGTGCCGATCTGTGCAGGACACGTGTACCTAGTCGGACAGTGGCCATCCAGATAAGAACTGATGTGTGGAGCGGGGCATTTTGATTCTGCGTCTGTGTTATTGGGTTAAACACGTGATGCGTTGTTCGAGTGGAAGGAAGTGCGCGTGTTGCACATATTTTCTGTGTCTACGTCCGAGTGAATTGGTGAATTTATTGCCGACAGCTGGGAGCATTTTAAAACGCAGGACTCCAAAGGAGAGAAGACGCCGTATAAGACAGCACGCGGCTTCAACTCGTGTACTTGATTATTCCGATTCGCCTCTTACAACTCCTATTACCCCGCTGTTACCCAAGCCCTTCTCGAGGTACGATGAGGAATCGAGTTTTAAACAGATAATTGCGCTGGGTAAACAACTGGGCGTTTAACTCGCGACCAATGTTATAGCAGAGGATTAATGAGTGTGCACTGCGCGTGTCATAACGGCGAGAACATGTTTTGGCGAGTTTGCTGAAGCATAAAATGGCTGTTTTGGTTTAGTTTTGGCTTAGAATAGCTTGCATAGGCTTCCAAAAATGTCAAAGCTTATTAATCCGGCATTGACTGGGGTCTCAGCCGAACGCCATTAACTGGGGGGGGGGGGGGGGAGGGGTAAACGGCCCCTGGTTATCTTCCGAACCAATGATCGGAGCGAGACGCGCAAGGCGGCAATCGAAAGCTCTCAATAAGATCAATATAAAGCATACTCCAAAATGTAAAAGTGAGGTCAAATATCAGGTCACGATCAGGTCAAGGGTAAAAATCGACGTATTTGAGCTCATGGACCATGTTTCCCTCCAAAGCCTTCGATTACGACCATGAACACACAAAGTGCTGCCAAAGGTATGATACAAATCCTGTATGACCTACAGTGAGATTTTTGGCCAAGGTCAAGGTCAAGGTCAGGTCACAAAAAGTCACTATGCTTAGAATATCTACAAAAGTTATGCAACACATGTTTTATGAGTTATTTTCCACGTATAATTCGATAGTGATAGTCATTTCACCACCTGACTTCATTTACGTAAATTTAATGTTAAGTTCAGGTCAATTTCAGGTCACTGAAGGTCAAAATTTATGTTTCTAGACTAGTTTTGTGGCAGAAATACAGTGGTGTAATTGATGTGTCTGTATCTGGTCAAACAAAACATTATAAAACAAAATAAGACGTCATGAGTTACCCATACTTTGGATGCCATACGTCAGTCAAAAACAGCGATATCAATCTGAAATTTGGTATGGTGGTTTTCCATATGTGGTTCTCTGACATATATTCTGACCTTTTTAATATCTTTGAAAAATGTGATTTTGTGGGCATTTTCCCCCAACATTTTTTTTTTAATTTGGAGGTTAAAACCCAACATTTTCACAATTCCGAGATGCAGGTTGGTAGCCCTTGCAATATGATATCTTCTGGCTTTTTCGATTGTGTTTTGCATTAAATATGGCATTTCTACGGCCTGGCAAAATTTAGCTGATTTTGGTGTAAAACTCGTATGTAGTGACGTCACTAAAATCGATATAACTCGAAAGAAATCGACGAAATTGCTTTTTCACAGAAGGCGTAAACGTAATTTGTAAGCAGGTATCCGAAGTTTCAAGTTGATAGCGCTATTCGTTTCTGAGCTATTACGAAAATTCATCAGGGGGGTTAAACGCCCCCCCCCCCCAGTCAATGGCGGGTTAAAAGCTGCGATTATAACAAGCAATCCTACCTAACGCTATAGTTTGACCTACGTTCTGGCAGCACTCACTCGGCATGGATAATTTAGTTCATGCGCATCTAATGACCACTGTTATACTGTTATGTTATGTCACATTATGACTATCACTGTTCTGTCACATTATGACTTCATTTTTTCAGCATCATGCCGCACCCTTACATCCTTGAACCGTCGTGCAGTCCTACAAACACGCATAGTGATAGTAAAATACGGTACACTACATGCCACACAGAGGTCATCATCTCTTCTGAAGACGAGGTCCGTAGTAGTGTCCTGAAACCACGCATAGTGATAGTAAAAAACGGTACACTACATGCCACACACATGTCATCAGTCCTGAAACCACGCATAGTGATAGTAAAATACGGTACACTACATTCCACACACAGGTCATCATCTCTTCTGAAGACGAGATCCGTAGTAGTCAGTCGGCGCCAGACTTTATGTTCAAGGTTATATTTATGCTAGTAAGTCGTACACAAAATGTATATAAATTTTGTTCTGGAAACTGCCAATCGGTAAGATGTCCTACCACATCAAATCCATGATTACATGGTAACAAAACAGACCGCGACTTGAGATTATACTCATGCTGCACACTAAACACTGGCCCGTGCCTCGAGAGTACAGAAGTAAGGTTTAACTTTATGGAGCTGCTGACTCGACTATGACGCCCATTTGGTCAGCTCTTGCCCATGTTTTTGCAAACATTCTGTTAACAACAGGCTACTGTGTGTTATCTCATATTTATGAAGGGTTTATGGTTCTCAGGTGGCAAAATACAGAGCTCCTTCTGGTCAAGCGTCACGACCGGTCGTCTGATGTATCGCGCTGAGGCGTCACAGTTCAATACTTGGGCCACTCCTCTTTCTGCTGTATATAAATGATTTGCCTAATATCAGTACAAATATTAAGTTCCTCCTGTATGCAGATGACACTGACATTTTCATTGAAGCTAATGAGCTTAACACACTACAACGTCTTATTGATAAGGAATCAATACATATTTGCAAATGGATACAAATAAATCAACTTTCTCTCAATCCTCAAAAAACTGTTTATCAATTGTATAAGAACACAAATATTGAACCAAGGTTAAGAGTCCAACTTAATAATGTAATCATAAAGGAGGAAAGTAAAGTTAAGTATCTAGGGATGTACATTAACAACAGTTTGAAGTGGTCACATCACATAGATCACTTGTCCTTCATAATAAGTCAAAATATAGGAATAATCAATCGATCCAAATATTACCTGAATAAACATTCTTTGATACTGCTTTACAATGCTCTTGTCCTACCGTACATAAATTACTGTTGTCTTGTGTGGGGATTTACTCATCCTACATATGTAAATAAGATAGAAATTCTCCAAAAACGCATCATACGAATTATCGATAATCAACATAGACACCCACACTCAAATCCTATATTTATAAGCCTTAATCTACTTAAAGTCAAAGATATTGCTAAACAACAGCTTATATCAGTTATGTTTAGAAAATTTAACGGCAGCCTTCCTGCAGAACTTGATGCCCTATTTACATTGTCAGACACACCAAGCATTGTATTAAGAAATAGGCATCATTTCAACGAAACTTTCACAGAAAAGCTTTATCGTACCAGAGTTGCATCATGGATTGGTCCTAGACTATGGAATTTCATTATAGCACCTCAACTCCATTCAGTAAAAATGAGTCATATATCTAAGGAATGCATCAAACAAATTCGTAAAGAACATTTCCTCCAGGCATATATAAACTTAGATACATTAACGTAAACAAACATCATAAGCATGCATGAACGTACATAATACATACATAAACATAGTAATTCAGGGATGGAGGTTTATATTGGTTCTGTCCAATATGAATGCCTCTATTTCTCCTCTACTCATTTAAGTAGCATTAATTTGATATTACATCATACACGAAAGCCACCTCGACTAACCGGTGCTGGAACCCGGTGAGACCGAATAGCAACACGCCTTGTTTAGCTGGGAGGACTCACCGGGTTCCGGCAAAGACCTGCTTACCTCGACAGGACCTGCCTTGCCCAATGCCCAGCCTGTTTGAATGAAGTGTATCCTGCCTCACTGCCTGGCAAACCTTTCTTGATAGCAACGAGATCGGGGCAGCAGACAGTGAGGCAAACACTTGCGATCATTACTAACTCGGTTACGTGTGTGGGAAGGTGAGAATGTAAGATTCCCAGGGGCGTAGCTGGGGGCAGTCACTTGCTGATTTCAGCAGCGACAACTTTCTGCCTTCTTATTTTGTACCACCGCTAACACACCACAGCCCTCCTTCTTCATTTGCTTTTTTATTTCTTCTTCCATTTCTTAGCTAGGAGTGCCGCGACATTTTCTCTTTTGTTCTCTGGTGTTCACGTAAGGTGATGTGCGTCGTTGGGATAGAGGGCGGGGGCACTCCTGGTCATCTGTTCATAGGTGGCGGCATATAAAAAATAAATACAAAAAGTTAGGGGTCAGACCGCAGGTCAAACGGTCGGGAAAAGCTGCGTATTTATCGCCGATATTCACCAAGAAAAACCATTATGGCTTTATGATAGCCTCATCCTTGCCCACGATATTGCTTGTATTGCTAGCGTGGTTTTGTAACTCACGTGCACTCTCACTACAGCATGTACAGCATGTTGCCATACAGCATTTGAAGTTCATCAAGTGTCTCACGTGCACTCTCACTACAGCATGTACAGCATGTTGCCATACAGCATTTGAAGTTCATCAAGTGTCTCACGTGCACTCTCACTACAGCATTTGAAGTTCATCAAGTGTCTCACATGCACTCTCACTACAGCATGTACAGCATGTACAGCATGTTGCCATACAGCATTTGAAGTTCATCAAGTGTAGGCCGTAGGAAGTTATCATCGTGTGATGGGTTAACAACCTGCTGTGAAATTCCATAAGAACAGTAAAATAGAAGTAACAGAAGTGCTTACATGTGCACTATCCTTCAATTACAATGTCTGTCTATGGTAGCCGAAGCCCTTTAGAGCAGAAAATCCTGTTTGTTGCTTTGTAGTAGTTCTTAACACGAATCGAGTAGAACATTTCTGAGGTTTCTATATCGCTTCTGATCTGTTCTCCGTTTGACTCCTGAATCCCCACAGGAAAACATCGGTCACCTGACGTCACTCGCGGTGGCGTTGCTAGGCAACAGACGCCTCGGCGGGCAGCCGGCGGTTCCGTATGGCAGATGCAGCCTTATAACCTTTTGACGGTCGACTGGGCCGGCGTCTGTACGGAGTTCCCTGAACCCTCTGCCTGCGGTGCTGCAAAGGCTGACGACTCCGTCGGCAGGTTGCTAGCCGTTCACAGGAGAGGGGCGGGGGGGGGGGGTCACCGGCCGGGGAGGAGGAGGGTGGAGGGCAGAGGGTGGGTGAAGCAGTGTGGACGTGGACAGCGAGTCATAAAGTGTCGTGCAGACGTGAGGCGACTGCAGCGCAGCTCAAACGGTTGGCGACGAGGCGAAATGCCGCTCACTGCGACTCGTCCGATTAATTAATCTATCAACAGCAGTGTGTCTAACAAGCATCAGTAGCGAAGTTTCTGGATGAATAGAAGAGTTAGTTAGGGTAACACTAAAACGACATAGGTGTGGACTTATTGCCTGCGAACAGTCTAGGAACAGCCTAGGGACAGCCTGGGAACAGCCTAGGCGGCTTACAATGTACCGGAACCAGCTACATCCAAGCGCTTGAATCCAGTAAGTAATTACAGACATTAGCTTCCAACTGATGGGTCGGTATTACGTACCCATCTATGTGCCTTTTCCCCACAAATATTTGGCGACGATTATACACACTGTAAGCCCTTACAAGTTCCCACCTAGTAACTGTCAAGATACCAATTCTTAAAATTCGACCGTTTTAAGCAAATGCATCCTAAAGCTATCGAAATTACAGACCACTTCACCCGGGACCCCGATCATGGGTTAAGCTGCTCTCCTCGGTGCCCGGCTGTGAAACTAACCCGGCCAAATTAGCCGCTGTGCCATCCTTTGTGTCGGAGGACGCACAAAAACGCCGGCGTCGCGCCGTTAGGGGCCGGGGCAGACGACAGGGGTCTGAGTTATCAGCGTCGGCGGCTTTCTTCTCCGCCGCAGAGGTACCGCTGGGAACAGTCACCCGAGGATGCCTTCTCCAAGCGTGACCGGAACGACTGTTGACGGGTTAGCACAGAGAGTGCACGGAAAGTCTTCGCCGCGGCCGTTTGCAGAGAGTGTGTGAGATAAAGTACGGCTTGGTAGTGATTATATTCGGAATGCACGTGCGAAGAATGTTGGTCCGATGAGGAATCCTTTCATCAGGCAGATCTCTGGATCATGCAGCTATGTACATTGCTTTTCGGTTTATCACGATTGCAGGTAAGTGTTTTTCAATGACAATAGTCCCTGGTTTTCGGTAAACAAAGCGTTAAGCCGGCTTAGCTCAGTGACCTCGTGATAGTGCTGTAAATCCTCAAGCATACCGATACAAACATGCTATAGCATTCTACAAACAGTTCAGCTGCGAGTGGCTATCCTTGCTGCGAGACTATATCATTACACTGATCTCAGCAATGAGGACACCGATTATAGTCGGACCGGTACGCATGATGTCATGGACAGGCACGTAGCCAAGGGGGAGGGGCAGCGGGTGCGGCCCTCCACCCCCCCCCCCCCCCCCCTCCTGAAGGCTAGGAGGGTATAATGGGTTTTTTACCACGCGAAGCGTGGTCTTTGGAGCGTGTAGAGCAATTCAGAGGCCCCTTAGGGCCACCAGGACCCTCTCGGAAAGACCAGTGGGCCCCTTGGACGTTCAAAAGAGCCCTGTGCATGTCAAAGGGGACCATGGCCAGACCGAAAGGGCCCCTGAACGGGTCAGAGCCCATGAGCACATGATATAAATTATGTAATGATAGTCAACTGAAGTATGACGAAGACACATCCGTGATATGGCTGCGGCGGAATGCAAACATAGGTGAATGTGTATCATTTATTATACAATTTTTGAAATTTGTTGATACATATGTTCACGTGAGATGTTATCGTCATTTGTCACCATCACCATTGACCAGTATCAGTAACTTTAGCAATATATTTAACAAGTGACCGCCTTGTTGACAGTTGTGATCTGTAAATATCAATCTGCAGACCATCACGCCACGCAGGTTGAGGTAGGAAATCCTTGTTGATTGAAATCCGATGTTTATTTTTTTCAGTGCTGTATATTCTGACAATTAGGTGCAAGGCTACGGCTAGTAATCGTATAGATTAATGTTAATAGTATTATAGGTATTTACTGTGAACATGTATCTTGTGGGAGGTTATATTATTATGAATTAAGAAGGTTAACCTTTGAGAGACTGATGTGATGTGATCCAAGATTGTAATAAATGTTGGCTCATGAGCCATGAATGCATTGTGGTTTTACCATGGGATCCAATTGGATCCTTAAAACATACTGGAATTATGTCGTGGGATCCACTGGGATCACGGAACAAACCTTTTATTTGTGTCGTGGGATCCAAAGATCATAGATTGTATTTTTGCCGTGGGATCCACGGATCAAAGATCAAACATTGTATTTTTGTCGTGGGATCCAATTGGATCATAGATCCTTCCCTGGGATCCATACACATGTCTGGTCAGAGGGCCCACTGAACACGTGGAATGGGCCCCTAGTCAGCACAGAGGGGCTCCTGGGCAGGTCCAGATACCCCAGAGCATGTCGGCAGGGCGACAAAGCGGCCAGCGCAGTCCCTTGTCAGATCATAAGGCCCCTGGACAGACCAGAGGGCCCCTGGGAAGTTAAGAGGCCCCCTGTGCAGGTCAAATGGGCCCCGGACCAGACCAAAAGGGCCCCTATGTGGGTCAGAAGGGCCCCTGAACATGTCGAATGGCCCCTAGTCAGCACTAGGGGCCCCAGGCTCAGTGCTCTCGGAGCATGTCGCAAGGCGACAAAGCAGCCAGCGCAGTCCCTTGTCAGGGCGGAAGGGCCCCTTAGAAGGCTGGAGGGCTCCTGAAAAGTTCAAAGGGCCCCTGTGCAGATCGGAGGGGCCCCTGACCAGACCAAAAAGACCCCTGGGCGGGTAAGAACGTGCCGAATTGGCCCCTAGCCAGCACGGATGGCCCCAGGGCAGGTCGGACTTCGGAGGCCCCTTGAGCATGTCGGCAGGGCGACAAAGCAGCCAGCGCAGTCCGACCAGAAGAGTCGCTGGGCAGATCGGAGGGGCTCTTGGCAAGTCAGAGGGGTCCTGGCTAGACCGAAAGGGTCCCTGGGCCGGACGGAAGAGCCCTTGAACATGCTGGATGAGTCCCTAGCCAAACTGAAGGAACCCCTGGGCAGCTCGGAGGAGCCCCTGAGCATGTCAGCAGGGCGACAAAGCAGCCAACAGCACGTAGATATCCCAGATGAAGATCAATTTAATACAAAGAGGACTTACTCCACAATACAAAATATTAAAAGCGGAGCTTTCGTGTATATTGTAACACCCTTCGTCAGGGTGTTACAATATACCCGAAAGCTCCGATTTTAATTGTTCTTGTAGATTAAGCCCTCTTTGTATTATATATAAACATAACATTGTAACATATATAGCACCCACTCCACATCATGTCTTTTCCTTCGCAGATCCCAGATGAGTCCCTGAACAGGTCGGAAGGGCGTTGAAAAGGTCGGAGGGGCCCCTAGACGATCTGAAGGGACCTGGGCCTTTCAACAGTAAGAATGCAGTTGTCCAGGGAATAAAACAATTAAAAATATCGCCGCTCCGAGGCGCAATTTAACTACAAATTCAATTATATGCGGGTTAGAAAAAAATCGACCCGTTTCTCGGCGCATTTATGTGTTATGTTGCTACTTTCCTATATAATTGGGCAAAATAGTTCACTTTAGCACATTTTTTACCGCACTTTAAAACGTACAATATAGCATTTTTAGAGCTCCGCACCATACGCAATGCGACGCATTAATGATAAAGCATATCCAGGGTATAAGACTCAAAATTTTCGCGCCGCTCCGCGGCGCAATTTCTTTAACAGTTCCAGGTCTTAAGCTGAAAAAATATTCCAAGTTGGTATAGCTTATTCCAAATTGGTGTCGCTGGTTCCAAAGTTGATATGGGCAGTTTGCTAACTCCAGCTCCTAAAAGTTGGTATGGCCCATGCCATACATGTCATACTGCATTTTCCATCCTTGTAACGTGCCTTTTCATCCGTTTTTTTTTTGGGGGGGGGGGCTTTCAACGCTTGGGAAGGGGCCCTTTCAACGCTAGGGAAGGGGCCCTTTCGAGACCCTCCCCCCCCCCCCTGGACGAAATCCTGGCTACGTGCCTGGTCATGGAAGAAGTTATTATTGACTGCCCTGACGAGGATTTATAACATGGACTGTTCTTTTATTAACCTTCCTTGATGTATAGAGGAATCTTGGCAAATATAACACACACAAAAACATGATAATACCAATAGGGGACATGGAATGCAAAGTTCAACGTCAGGCATTGACCTTCACACCTTAGCGTCTAAATCATGATACATTTGTTCGATACAATGATGCTCTGGTGTGGTCACAGCCGAGAGACGAGACGAGAGACGAGAGACGTGAGACGTGAGACGTGAGACGTGAGACGTGAGAGACAGGTCACAGAATGGCTGATCAGACACCACCTTACCGGCGCTGGTCCAGTGCTGCACAGTGTATTCTCCATCACACACCGCCAGATGCAGAGACGCCTGTGGAGAGATGCAGAGACGCCTGTGGAGAGATGCAGAGACGCCTGTGGATGCAGAGACGCCTGTGGAGAGATGCAGAGACGCCTGTGGATGCAGAGACGCCTGTGGAGAGATGCAGAGACGCCTGTGGATGCAGAGACGCCTGTGGAGAGATGCAGAGACGCCTGTGGATGCAGAGACGCCTGTGGATGCAGAGACGCCTGTGGATGCAGAGACGCCTGTGGAGAGATGCAGATACGCCTGTGGAGAGATGCAGAGACGCCTATGGATCCAGAGACGCCTGTGGAGAGATGCAGAGACGCCTGTGAAGAGATGCAGAGACGACTGTGGAGAGATGCAGATACGCCTGTGGAGAGATGCAGAGACGCCTATGGATCCAGAGACGCCTGTGGAGAGATGCAGAGACGCCTGTGGAGAGATGCAGATACGCCTGTGGAGAGATGCAGAGACGCCTATGGATCCAGAGACGCCTGTGGAGAGATGCAGAGACGCCTGTGGAGAGATGCAGAGACGCCTGTGGAGAGATGCAGAGACGCCTGTGGAGAGATGTAGAGACGCCTATGGATGCAGAGACGCCTGTGGATGCAGATACGCCTGTGGAGAGATGCATAGACGCCTGTGGAGAGATGCAGAGACGCCTGTGGATGCAGAGACGCCTGTGGATGCAGAGACGCCTGTGGAGAGATGCAGAGACGCCTGTGGAGAGATGCAGAGACGCCTATGGATGCAGAGACGCCTGTGGATGCAGATACGCCTGTGGAGAGATGCATAGACGCCTGTGGAGAGATGCAGAGACGCCTGTGGATGCAGAGACGCCTGTGGATCCAGAGACGCCTGTGGAGAGATGCAGAGACGCCTGTGGAGAGATGCATAGACGCCTGTGGAGAGATGCAGAGACGCCTGTGGAGAGATGCATAGACGCCTGTGGAGAGATGCAGAGACGCCTGTGGATGCAGAGACGCCTGTGGATCCAGAGACGCCTGTGGAGAGATGCAGAGACGCCTGTGGAGAGATGCAGAGACGCCTGTGGATGCAGAGACGCCTGTGGAGAGATGCAGAGACGCCTGTGGATGCAGAGACGCCTGTGGAGAGATGCAGATACGCCTGTGGAGAGATGCAGAGACGCCTATGGATGCAGAGACGCCTGTGGATCCAGAGACGCCTGTGGAGAGATGCAGAGACGCCTGTGGAGAGCTGCAGAGACGCCTGTGGATGCAGAGACGCCTGTGGATGCAGAGACGCCTGTGGAGAGATGCAGATACGCCTGTGGATGCAGAGACGCCTGTGGAGATAACGGTGTCGGCCTCAACATGACTCATGGGACCGGCGCTCGGCAGAGGCGTAACCAGGTCGGCATCTCGGGGGCTACATAATGTCTGGCACTGTGGGGTAACACTGGCGCACTCAGATCAGATGTAGGGTAACTGTAGGGTAACACTGTAGGGTATCACTGGCGCACTCAGATCAGCATCTGGGAAAGGACCACATCATGTATCATCACTCACTAATCCCAGGCGTTAGTAGCATCCGGGACTGGTCGGCGACAGCGACGTAGTTAGGAAGCCCTGACAGTGACGCACCAAGTGTGAAATTCAACGGGCAAGAAGGAGGGTTGCATTCTCTAAACGATGTTGCATTTTCAGTAATTTAGTCCTTGCTACAGGGGACTAAATTACTGAAAGGCATACCACTGTGGTTTCTGAACCAAACACGGCAGGGTAGGCTGAATGGATAGCTCTCGTTCCATCCGGTCCGGTTCACTCGGCGCTCTCGTTCCATCCGGTCCGGTGCCGTCTCGTCGCTCTCGTTCCATCCGGTCCGGTGCCGTCTCGGCGCTCTCGTTCCATCCGGTCCGGTGCCGTCTCGGCGCTCTCGTTCCATCCGGTCCGGTCTCGGCGCTCTCGTTCCATCCGGTCCAGTCTCGTCTCGGCGCTCTCGTTCCATCCAGTCCTGTCTCGGCGCTCTCGTTCCATCCGGTCCAGTCCCGTCTCGGCGCTCTCGTTCCATCCGGTCCAGTCCCGTCTCGGCGCTCTCGTTCCATCCGGTGCCGTCTCGGTGCTCTCGTTCCATTCGGTCCGGTGCCGTCTCGGCACTCTCGTTCCATCCGGTGCCGTCTCGGCGTTCTCGTTCCATCCGGTGCCGTCTCGGCGCTCTCGTTCCATCCGGTCCCGTCTCGGCGCTCTCGTTCCATCCGGTCCGGTCCCGTCTCGACGCTCTCGTTCCATCCGGTCCGGTCCCGTCTCGACGCTCTCGTTCCATCCGGTCCCGTCCCGTCGCTCTCGTTCCACCCGGTCCAGTGCCGTCCCCGCCGTTCCTCCCGAGCCGGAGAAGAGACGCACCGATGAGTCGCGCGTCACACTCTACTGTGCTCATTG
This sequence comes from Chirona hameri, assembly GCA_036785665.1. Classification (NCBI taxonomy): domain Eukaryota; kingdom Metazoa; phylum Arthropoda; class Thecostraca; order Balanomorpha; family Balanidae; genus Chirona; species Chirona hameri. The sequence goes on from JAXIVJ010005971.1 coordinate 17,996, forward strand.
GACCGAGCACCCCTCGGAAGCCAATTATCGTGGGTAACCATGGGGTGGCTGACTGACCAAAGAAACACAGTAAAATCAACAGAGCTGAGAAGCGTGAAGACAGCTACGGGAGGCACCTGCCGGGGACGGACGATGGTGACCTGACGCTGAATGCGATGACTCAAGTGCCAAGGGCTTTGTGGAACGATGGCATGTCATTTATTGTGTCGGAACTCGAGAGGAATTCAAAGCGAGTATCTGGCAAGAGAGAATTAAATTCGGTCATGGTCAGTTGGGGCTACTTTGGGTTGGAGCCCATTCCAACTGCATTAGTTTTCGGAAAGGAGTGGAGGTGGAATTTAGCTAAACGGTTTGCAATCGCTAAACGTTACTAAAGTGATGAAAAAGGCAACTTTGATTTAAATTATCCATTGCAGAGCATGCTTTGTCCTTGATCTTATTTTTATCATCGATTCTTTCGATTTAACTATTGTGTTCGGGAAACAATGGCACTTAAGTTTCCAGAATAAATGTAAGGTACAATTAAGCACCTTCTTATAATACTTACTGCCACACTTTGGGACTTTCCAAACCAACACAGTGGTAAGGTGCGCCAAAAACACTGACAAGCATTGTTTACATATAATTTTAAGATACGTTTAATGTTAACCAAACTTCAATGATAAACGTGTACAATTTATTATAAGTTTGTAGTGGTCCGATTTGGAACGGACAATCAGTCATACCTCTCTTCACGATAAAGTGCATATTGACCATAAATGAACCACACAATACGCTTTCCTCAAAGTTCCACCACCACTCAGACTCTGGTTTGTGTGCTGCTCATTCACGACTCCGACTCTGGCCACCGCAGCCGCCCAAATCGAGCGGTACCGTGAGCCGAGTTTGGCGCGACCAAGGTCGAGTCGTCCACCGCCGCCGCCGCCGCCGCCGCCGCCCAGGTCTGGCCCGGTCCGGCCGTTTTCGTGTGGGCGGTAGTGGAGGCCAGCCACCCAGGGCCTCTACAGACAGACAGACAGACAGACAGACAGACAGACAGACAGACAGACAGACAGACAGACAGACAGACAGACAGACAGACAGACAGACAGACAGACAGACAGACAGACAGACAGACAGACAGACAGACAGACAGACAGACAGACAGACAGACAGACAGACAGACAGACAGACAGACAGACAGACAGACAGACAGACAGACAGACAGACAGACAGACAGACAGACAGACAGACAGACAGACAGACAGACAGACAGACAGACAGACAGACAGACAGACAGACAGACAGACAGACAGACAGACAGACAGACAGACAGACAGACAGACAGACAGACAGACAGACAGACAGACAGACAGACAGACAGACAGACAGACAGACAGACAGACAGACAGACAGACAGACAGACAGACAGACAGACAGACAGACAGACAGACAGACAGACAGACAGACAGACAGACAGACAGACAGACAGACAGACAGACAGACAGACAGACAGACAGACAGACAGACAGACAGACAGACAGACAGACAGACAGACAGACAGACAGACAGACAGACAGACAGACAGACAGACAGACAGACAGACAGACAGACAGACAGACAGACAGACAGACAGACAGACAGACAGATGGACAGACAGACAGGCAGGCAGGCAGACAGACAGACAGACAGACAGACAGACAGACAGACAGACAGACAGACAGACAGACAGACAGACAGACAGACAGACAGACAGACAGACAGACAGACAGACAGACAGACAGACAGACAGACAGACAGACAGACAGACAGACAGACAGACAGACAGACAGACAGACAGACAGACAGACAGACAGACAGACAGACAGACAGACAGACAGACAGACAGACAGACAGACAGACAGACAGACAGACAGACAGACAGACAGACAGACAGACAGACAGACAGACAGACTGCAGATGTGGAAAGGAGCCGGCGCCGGCAGTAGCTGAACTGGGCAGTACCGGTGGCGCCAGTGGAGTCAGAATCAGGAAAATAATCCGATGTGATCGTGGGCGTCGATGTTCAGTCGAATCAAACTGAGGAGTAGTTCTCAAAAGCCGCTTAAGTCATGCGCAGTTGGATTCACTGCTGTTGTAGTGAAGGGAGTGACGTAAATGTCTAATCGATATGGCTCAGCGTTGCGTGTCACTTCTGATAAAAATGTACACGTCCAGTTATACAGGCTTCCACCTGCGGGGGCTGACAGCGGGCCACGTGTTGAGTTGATATGAGTTACCTTTTGAAAACGAGTGTAGAGTGTTTTGTTGTTGCTGCTCTCCACAGCTTTAGTGTCTGGTGTGTTGATTTGTATTGATTTTCCTATGGCTATTGTGTCGCATTGATTGTGTATTCGCGTGTCAAGGTCTTTCCTTTGCTACCCGGTAGCATACTGTGCACGCTCCTGTGTATTTACTTCGCTCCGCTCAAACATTGTTGATGCCCGCCGCCACCCACATGCGTCCGATCTCGCTAACGCCACCAATCTCGACAGCCGCACCCTGCTGCCGCCGGTCGCAGCGGACCCGCAACATTCGGACCAAGCACGAGCTCGCGCTGCCGCTGCCCCCGCCGCTGCCGCTGCCCCCGCCGCTGCCGCTTGACCGTCTCCAGCTGACATACCTACACCAAACATCGCTCTCTCTGGGATTTCAAGGATATCTGGCTGCTGGTGAAAACTGCTCTTACCCTGTACATCTCAGATCCTTCCGACCACAACACGTACGTCACCCTTCATACACATGCCACCCGTCACACACTCGTCATCTGTCACACACACACACACACGTCACCCCCACATCACTAGCAAGCAATGACAGAGACTGGGTGAACTGACAAATATCCAGCTTCTGCTTTTAGTTGCAGGAATCGAGATAAATCCAGGCCCTGCCACAACACAACACCACATCACACTTTCTCACATCAACATCAACAGCATCACATCTCCAAACAAACTACAAGAACTAGAACAATTCATTACCACAAACTCAATCGACATCCTTGCCCTAACTGAGACAAAGCTAGACGACATAATTCATCCCAGCCTCTACAGCATCACTTACTTCCACCCACCGTTCACACGACACAGAACCAGGAGAGGCGGTGGTACGGCTCTATACGCGCGTTCCTCGTTGCCCGTCACCAGACTACATGACCTAGAACTCCCCGGTGAAGAATGGATATGGGCGATGATTAAAAACAAAGACTCTACAATCATTATTTGCTCGATATATCTTCCCCCTAATCTCTCCTCTGACAGACAGCAAGACTTTCTCGACCGACTCACGGACAGCATAACACCAGCACAGGCGTACAATCCGACGGGAATACTTCTGACAGGCGACCTTAACACCGGTAACATTTACCTAACTCAAACACCAAACAGAAACAGTGGCACGACAACATTCGACTACAGACTTGAAGACACAGCCCGGACACTCGACCTGACACAGCTTATCACGTCCCCGACTCGCATCGACGAAAACGTGCACAATCTTCGTGACCTAATATTTGTCAATAACATCGAAATGGTGCAAGACAGCGGAATACTCTCCTCGTTTTTAAATATAGACCACTTTCCAGTCTACGTCAAGTTTACTTTCAAAAATGATACGTCTGACAAAACGAGATTTAAAGAATTTCTTGATTTCAAAAACACAAACGTAGACAGATTGACAAATATTTTGATCGGGACCAACTGGAATAGGATACTTAACAACGACGTGAACGAGGCAGTAAGACAATTTACCAAGACTCTACTGGACGCAGCCAGGTTGAGCATACCGACAAAACGTGTGCGCATCAGACAAGACGACAAACCTTGGGTAACATCGGAGTTGACGAGACAAATTAGGAAAAGAGATAGACTATTTAGACAGGCAAAGCAAACACAAAGTGACAACGACTGGCAACGATGGAGAGTTCAGAGAAACATAGTGACGAACATCAACAGAAACCTCAGAGATACGCACTTCAAAGACAAAGTGAATACCCTCCTGCAACACAAACACAATCCTCATAAGTACCACTCCATACTGAAAAGCATGATTGGTCGCTCTCGAAATCAAACAATACCCCCACTTATTGGACGCGACGGGACACTGCTGACCGATGACAAAGACAAAGCAACATTTCTTAACGAACACTTCGCTATACAATCTCATTTAAACATCGACGATTCTCGTATTCCACCCACTATCGACACACCAACAGCACCGACACTCAACCAAGTGACAGCAACAGAACGCGATGTCTTGGCGCTGCTAAATTCCCTTGACCCAAACAAATCCTGCGGCCCGGACAAATTACCGACAAAATTGTTAAAACTCACAGCAATTCTCATCTACGAACCGCTGACAAAATTATTGAATATGTCTCTGACCAAGGGAATATACCCAACTGACTGGAAAGAAGCTATAGTACACCATATATTCAAAACAAAGGGTCCGCCTCCGACGTCAATAACTATAGACCAAATAGTCTCCTACCCTGCGTATCCAAGATTTTTGAAAAAATAATGTTCGACAGGATCTGCAAACACGTAACACTGCACTCCCTTCTCACATAAAGGCAAAGCGGTTACAGACCAGGGCACAACACACAAATGCAACTAGTTCACCTAAATCACAACCTATATAAATCACTTGTTAGAGGACAAGACTTCACAGCTATCTATTTGGACATTTCGAAATATTTTGACAAAATTTGGCATAAAGGACTCCTACAAAAGTGCGAAATTGAATTTGGAGTTTCTGGAATTTTACTACATTGGTTACGTTCATACCTGGAAGGTAGAAATCAACGAGTCAGAGCCAACGGCAAATTGTCGTCAATAAAAACTACACTGATAAAAATTTCTACTCCTCAAACTTTTGCGACTCAAGCTACTCGACAAAGGCGAGTTACGAAAGTGGTCAAAACGGGAATCACTTCTTTTTCGAGTCAGCGAATGCTGAATTAAAACGATCGACGACTCTGCGCTAAATGCAGAGTAATACGACTAGCATTATCAGGGTCATCAGCACGCATTGGGGCGGTGCACTATTCTGCGGCGATTATTTTGACCCCTCAATCTTGGGAGGTGCTTGCAGCATTAAGCAACCCGGTAAAATCGGGTAAAATCAGCTGGCTATGTTGTTTCCCGCCCATTTCTGCTGCGGTTGAAACTGAGTCGCATGGCTCGCGTATACTTTCGCCGCATACGGCTCCTGACTGTTGCATGGCTGTGTGATGTGATGTGACGTTCGCTAGAAACACTGAAGGTTGAGGTGAGTTAATATGTATATATTGTCTGATTGATATGGAGTTGTACAAAATGCTGCATTTGTCATGTGACGTGATGTGTTGATAACCGTTTGGTGGAGTTCCATCTTCAGTTGATGCGGTCATAGCCCCACAAACTTTGAGTTTGCTCCACCAACTTTGGCCAGATTTGATGGCATTTTAACATTAGCCAGCCATCCATTTGTAAACTCTCTAATATGACTCAATATGCCACACCAATTTTCTGAAAATCTACCCATTTTAATAAGCTGTGCCATTGGAATTGGGTTTGTCACAAAGTACCTACCTATCACACTAGAGGTAGAACCGCCATTGCTGCACAGTATCTTCCATGACGTTACTGAGGGCATACTTAGTATCTGGCATAGCAAGCTAAATATATGGAACACTACTTTGCAAGTGACATACATGTAAAGTACATCATCAATAATGTATGTTAGACAGTATCAAGTCTCATATTAATGACAAGAAAACTCACAGGGATCCAAAAAGTAATGTCGCTGTGACGTCGCTGGGGGCATTTATTGAACAGCTTATTGGAATGACAACAGCCTGGGTTCAACTGGGCTTCCATTGGTTCAGAACTACAGATGGAACAAGAAGTGGCACTGGTGGTAGGTTACAGAATGACGAGGCAGGAGTATAGGAACATGGCAAATTTTTTGTAATAGTTCAGTCATTCACCTCCCTGGTTAATGGTGTTCTTGAGGTCCCTAATATAAAAAAGAGTATTATTATGACAGACAGGAACGTGTCCCAGTAATACCAAAGCTATGACGTCACCAAAAACGATACATGATCAAACATGACCTAACCTTTACAGCAATTACAGTCACAGAGACCCATGTTTAGAATGCTCTGTTCGCTGCACTGCAGAACCTACAGGGGGCCGAAGGGGGGCTGTCCCCTGTACCCCTCCCCCAGACTATCTTGTAGACAGTCAAAGATATTGCTTTTTCTTTCAATACCACTTTTCAATATGTTGTAATGTTACTGTCAGCTGACTATTCTTCTTCCATTAGGGACCTAAAGAACACCATAAACTGGGGAGGGGAATTACTGAACTAATACCAAATGTACCTACAGCACATGTTAAGGTGTGACTGATGGTAATCATATTTTGGCGAACATTCTTAATTGTGATAATTTTTCCTGATCGTAATGCGGAGCATATAGGAGTCAAATAGTTGATCATCCTGTTTAGTGATGATCTTACCCTACCTTATCTTATGGACACTTGCTTCTTTCAAAATTAGATTAGATACATACTTAACAGAGAAGGGGGGCTTACATACTTTACAAACATGTTGTGTTCATAAATATGCATGGGATTAGGCTGCTTTTACGCAGGTAGAGTAAAATGGAGTTAACAAAACCACAGCCTCATACTATGTAATATTTAATACAAAATGAAACAAAAGGGACGACAGTTTCAGGCATAAGTTCCTCAGGTAGAGTAAGCTGATTTGAAGGGGGCGAGATTGGTGGAGGGAGGGGGGGGGGGTGCAACCTCGGATGGGCCTGAGAGGCTCTTTGTTGCATTTTTCTTTTATGTCTTAATGGTCATCAGGACATGGTGGCCAAATTCACAAATTTAGGGGAATGAATGATGCCTAAATTGCTTGTTTGATCACATATCTTGGGATGCAGGTGTACAGGTCTAAAAACATGACTATTAGGCTAGAATTTTCATGTGTTTTAGCTAGACACCCCACATTTCATGATATCTCATCTGGGAACATTGCATAATTTTGGCATCCCTTCCCCTAACTCTCTTAATTTGGCCACACTGCATCAGGATATAAGACCCAAAGACCTGTAAGACCCACTCTTACCAAGCTCTGTAGTTGTGTCCTATCTCAGTCTATGTCAGGAATGTAGTACCAAATTGATTCCCAGTGGGTATCCAGCCTACTCTTGAATATATTGAGGGAAGGTGAAGGCACAGCAGCAGCAGGGAGCCCATTCCAGTCATTGATGATGCTGATGGCAAAATAGTTCTGTCTGACATGACATGATGCATTTTCAGAATTGTTTTCAAAACATGACAAAACCGATACAATTGAAGGGTAGCCAAACTGACTGAATAGGTACCAAACATATTTAAGTTCTACAATTAAATAACTGAATATTGACCAAATGTAAGTTTGGCAAAATCCTGCATATGTAAATGCATTTGAGAGAAACAAATAGGTCAGTGTTAGCGATCATGAACATAATCTGAATTAAAGCATAGGGTTCTACTTTCCTGTACTGGGAAATCTACAAAGCAATACATATTACCTAATATTTGTTGTCAAAACAATCCGAATATTTCAAGAATGCAATATTTTATTTTGCATATGACATGCTGTTTGATAAATCTTCTTCATTTTATCTAAATACAATCAATTATAGATTTTAAAATATTTTATATGACTAAAATGGTGAATTTGTAAATAATCTATTTCATTTCAGTTACTAGCATGTAGTGTGCATGCATAGGTGTGCTACTTGCCTTGAGATGTTCTTCTTCGGTTTAGATCCCTTACTTTGGTGCCCATTTTGATCTATATCAACCTTGACATTTCCCAGGCGGCCAGCCACAAGAATGTAGAACAAATTGTGTCCAAGCCCAACTTCTGCGTGACGTCATGCAAGGTTTGACAATCATTTTTCCTCACACATTCTATTTTGTCGTGCTACGCATACATTAAAATCACACTTTTGGTTGTTACCTATCTTGATAATAAGACTGAAATAAACTTAAATTGCATAAGCTAAAAGCATCCATTGACGTCATAGAAAATTAGTTAGCCACAGCAGAATGTCACCATTCGCGAATAATTATTTTATTTAATATTTTATTTAGAAATTCGTTTTTTTCTTCTCGAAAATGATATAAGGGTAACTTCGGAAACTGTTTAGAACCATTATTATCTGTGACACGATCTATTAAATGAATTCAACAGTGAAACAACATTTTCCTTGGCTTACATGCTGTGCTTGCGTAACCGGCGCACATGAGACAAATGGCATATTGTATAATGCATTGTATAATGGATTACTCACATCACATGGGATGAAGAGTTGCAGGGTTAGCTGGGGCTTGGAAACATTATAATACAAACTTTTTCTGTTCCATGTCCAATGTCCATGCATATTCTTTACCAAGAACATTAGCATAGGCATACACTGCATAAGTAGGTGAGAACCATTGAGGATATGAAGGTATACTTTGATATATGAAAGGCCTAAAGCTCTGATCAGGACCAGACTGAAATATATGTTTTGTTACTACTGTGTTCCACCTTACCTTGCCTTACCTTACAATATACAGAATTTAGAGAGGACACTTGTTGGTTGATTTTGGTATGTTGTGTTCTGATACGGGTGCAGTGTCCTAGGATTGCAAAATTTGGGTGGAAAATGACACCCTATGGATAACATTTGTCCACTCCTTTCCCCAGTTTTACTGGGAATTTTCCACTCCCTAAATTTAAGCCTTATCCCGTTTTCCTAACCCGTTTTCCTAACCTGTTTTCCTAACCCGTTTTCCTAACCCGTTTTCCTCCACAGGCTGAAAAGTATTATCATTTGTAACAGCCAATTCTGATGGGTCAATTTTGTCAAAGCTGAGCTCATCATATGGTCTTTTTAGGCTGAATATTCACTCTTAATGCTTATTTTTGGCTGAATTTCCCACTCCACACCCTGTCTTCAAAGCAATCCTAGGACCCTGTAGGGGTGGTACCACAGCGCGTGGCACATGCAAATGTCAAAATAAACCCAAATCATTCTTGATCAAAAATGGCATTATTAATGTAAGCATTAATTTATATGAGGAAGCATGCAGCGCTCAGGATGTACTCCCTTTTGGCGGATTTGAAAAAGGAATCATGAACAATTTAATACAACTTAATTTAGCTTAACCTGAGCGCGCCCGTTCAGTCATTTCCCAAAAAGGCGTTTTACTGGTGAGGTATAATAGGTATATAGGTGTTTAATATTATCAATGGTATTCAGATTTCAGTCATACAACATTGTAACCTTACATAATTTTGTTTGCAGTATGTTGAACAAAAAGGTATGTTGAATGTTGTGTGTTGCAGTATGTATATTTTATATATTTAACTGTTGAAACGACTTTGATAGATGCTTTAGGGAAAAAGTTATGCGATGCCCGATATTTGACCTTGCGGGCACTCTTTGACCCAAGGTCAAATGAGTGCCTCCGCAAGACATGCTTTCAGGTTTTGAATACACTCTAAGACACAAGCATTTTGTATAAGTTTGAACCCACATGTACCAGTACCACTCTAACCCCTTCAAAACTCAGCTGTAAACAATGTGCCCTACACTCTGGATGCACAGCTGCCGGTCTGCTTGGTAGCAGTTGATCATCAAGCGTCATCTACAACAGCTTCAATTGTGGTGCTCCATTACAAAATCCAGTGTCCCAAACTTTCATTTTTGCTTGGGTGTCAGAGGAAAATTCTAGCCAAAAAAGACCATGAGAGTGGAAATTTATGTACAAAATGGTACAATATTGATTTCTGTTCTGAATATGAAAAGCAGAGTAGTTTTTGTTGAAATAAAGTACTTTTAGTCAATACCAATACCTTTTTATGTCAGAATCAATATCACAATTCATAATTTGGGAGTGGAAATTTCACTCCTAAAATAGGGAAGTGAGAGTGAAAAATTATTGACATTTGGGTGTCATTTCCCACCCAAATCGACAAATTTTGGGACTGCAAAATCTGATCCTTCATTGGTATGATTGTATCTGTGACAAAGTTGGGACCCATCTGTACCAATATTGATAGAAGTTATGTTTTATCAGCAATGTTTCTGCCTAGTCATGTCATCATGATCAAATTACGTTCTGATCATTTATTATAAATGTGATGCTGGATTATTATTTTTGTAATGCTTTTAAAATGATTTTGCTGTAGGATTACCCTAATACTGATACCCTATTTATGTAAGAGTCCCACTACCATTAATCAAAAGGATGTTCTTTGTGATGCAGAGTGTGAATGGAGCCTCAAATGTTTTTAGACATTTAGCTTATAAATAAATCAGATAGGGTAACGATTTGGTGTTCAGACACATTCTAGCCTCAGAGTTGTCATGCTATCCGAGTAGATGATACTGACACATGGTGCTTTAGTGCAACTCTATTGTTACGAGCGAGCGTGAAGTGTTCGCGAGTCCTCACTGAATACAGGATTTTTATCACATATAAGCGGCCGACCGTAACGCGATCTTTGGAATCCTGCATCCGATTGACAAGCGGTAGTCGCCATCTGATAGCCCATTCAATCAATTATGTTATTGTGGTGCCCAGCCTTGCCATGTTTGCCATTTTCTGGACTTTTTGGATCCAAAGAATTTTGCTCTCTTCATATTTTTCTGGAAATTTGCTCTCTTTTCACCTGATCTTTCTGACAGTGTAGTTAAAATACAGTTCAATTTTCCTCACAAGGATTTAATATCCATTACAAATAAGGATATTTTACTTTCGAAGTAAAATAATTTTCAAAAATGAAAATATAAATTTTCCTACACGAAAATTGTACTCTCCACCTATGGATTTTTACTCTCCTGCACCAGGTCATGACACGAAAAATCCAACACTGGTGGTGCCAGTCCGCGGCGATTAAAGGTCACCGCCGGAGTCAGCCGCGCCTGAACGACGGACGGCATAACGGCCAGGGGTTCGCTCTCCCACCGGTGACACGGTATAACAATGTTCAGCCGGACGCCGGTCAAACTGCAGTAAACAAAAACAAAATGTATCACGCAGAAGTATTTGGTATATTTTTAGGTATAGAAGGTTTGGTGTGGTTACTATTTGTGACGAGCCCTGTGTATGCTTTCAGAAAAGTCAGCTGAAGCGCTGACGCGGCTGTTCCGCTGCAACTTCGGAAACATCGTGGGTCCAGACACCAGCGCTGATGCGCCACGTATACTGAACGGTGCGGTAAAAGTGGAGGGGGGGGGGGGGGGGGTGGGGGAGAGCTGTTCGAAGTCACTGACCGTTCAATAAGCTCCCTCCTCCTATGGGGCGCCGTCGTGCTGATTTTTAACCAGAAGTGCAGTGGGCCAGAGGGGCATCTGGGAAACTTCCTGATGAACCGTATCTTCGGCTACACGGAGGTGGTAAAGGTACCTCGCGTACTCAAACCTGTGGTGGATCTTCTCACCCAGTGAAGGTAGGGGCTGGCGCGGACACGGTGCCGCTGCCTCGCGGAGGCCAGCGCTGGCGTGGACATGGTGTCGCGGATTCGCGGCGGCCGGCGCTGGTGTGGACATGGTGTCACTGACTCGCGGCGGCCGGCGCTTGTGTGAACATGGTGCCACTGACTCGCGGAGGCCGTTACTGGTGTGGACATGGTGATGTTTACTCGCGGAGGCCGGTGCTGGTGCGGGCATGGTGTCACTGACTCGCGGCGGCCGGCCCTGGTGTGGACATGGTGCCGCGGACTCGCGGAGGCCGGCTCTGGTGCGAACATGTTGCCGCGGACTCGCGGAGGCCGGAGCTGGTGTGGACATGGTGCCGCTGGCTCGCGACAGCCGGCTCTGGTGCGGACATGTTGCCGCGGACTTGCTGTTGGTGGTGATTCAGATCCAGATAATACATCAATTAATACTTGTTGGTATTTTGCAGTCGTCTTGCTGAGAAACGCGTGACATGTTTTATCACATTATGGTTGATCCACTTACCACTCGTGTAACTACTAACGTTCCCGCCGCCACCTACAAGCCGGCGAGGCAGGACCAGTGCAGGCTGTTACTGGGAATCGAACACACGACCTTCAGATAATAGCGAATCACCAGACTCCCAGAAGAATAGTCAAATGCCGGATACAATTCCGAGGCATTCCGTCTATGACCCGCCAGATCGGAGTTCGCATACACTTATTTTAAGAGTTCGAGAATGAAGTCGCATTTTCCGCGTATTCTGACCCGCATGGTCGGGGTTGCTGCACTCTAATTAAAGGGGTTCGTGAGGAGAACCACTTTCCCGAGTTAACTGACCAACGTGGTCGGAGTCGACGTACTCTCATTTTCCACATTACTGATTTTACCCGCCTTTTCAAAGTCAGCGTACTCGCGAATTGAGAGTAAGCGAAGCGAGTCATATTTTACCGCGTCGTCTGACCCCAGGACCAATCGGACATTCTGACACGGTATTCTGACTCGAGAAAGAAGAGTAAATACGCCATTGAAGGGTAAATTTTTTTATCAGTGTATAAATGCAGGGTGCCCGCAGCCCGCAGGGATCAGTCCTGGGACCCCTTTTGGCTATTTTGTACTTAAACGGACTAGCAGACACCACGAGCAATGACATACTTCTATTTGCCGATGATACCTCACTACACAAACCTCACGTCAAAGACAACCCACAAGCCACACAACAATCACTACAGGGAGACCTCAACGCAATATAAAACTACGGCACCCAATGGGCTATCACATTCAACGCGGCAAAAACAATCCAACAAACATTTTCACATAAAACCGACACAACACATACACCTCGCCTAACGTTTGACAACCAGCCCATACCCGTCGTCACAGAACACAAACACCTCGGGCTAACCTTTTCATCAGATCTAAAATTTCACATACATATAAATGAAACAATCAAAAAAGTCAACAGAGCAGTAAGTCCAGTTTATCCAATTTCGAAAGAGGTTGTACGATTGTGCGGTAGAGTGTGGAATGTGCTGTTTCTGAGTGTTCTCCCTGTGTTTTGCTGGCGTGTGTGTGGAAGTGTGTCCGTTATGTACTGTGGTATTCTTGTGTCGTTTCTGAGCTTAAAGTATAAGTTGAGTTTGTGTAATTTTCGTCTGTCTGCTAAACTAGTCCACCCTAAGTCGCGTCTGAGTCGGTCTGTCGATGTGCGGAAGGGAGTCCCTGTGATGAGTCTAGCTATTCTGTTTTGCGTTTTTTCGAGTCGGTATACATCGTGCATGGTAATATGCTCGTCGTATACAACGTCGCAGTAATCGAAAATAGGCGAGATGTATGTTGAGTATTATTCCTAGGCAAACTCTCACTCAAATATACTCAACATACATCTCGCCTATTTTCGATTACTGCGACGTTGTATACGACGGGCATATTACCATGCACGATGTATACCGACTCGAAAAAACGCAAAACAGAATAGCTAGACTCATCACAGGGACTCCCTTCCGCACATCGACAGACCGACTCAGACGCGACTTAGTGTGGACTAGTTTAGCAGACAGACGAAAATTACACAAACTCAACTTATACTTTAAGCTCAGAAACGACACAAGAATACCACAGTACATAACGGACACACTTCCACACACACGCCAGCAAGACACAGGGAGAACACTCAGAAACAGCACATTCCACACTCTACCGCACAATCGTACAACCTCTTTACACCGGTCCTTCATTCCAGCCACAACGCGTCTGTGGAATACGTTACCCGAACAGACACGCATCCTTACCCGACACAGCCAGTTTAAAAGAGCAGTCTCCCAGCAGCTAGGCCCTCCTCACCCACCAAAGTACTATCATGAAGGCTCAAAACTCGGCAACATTCTCCACACTAAACTGAGGCTGGGAATCTCAGACTTGAACAGTCACCTCTTTAAAATCCAAAAAACGATTCCACAGCATGCAGATGTGGCTACAACCAAGAAACCACAACACATTTCGTACTTGACTGTCCAAATTACCATGAACTCAGACACCAACTCTTTCGGAATATTTCGGGACTATTGCAGATGGATTTCTCTATACTTTCTCCATCAAGCCAGCTGGACACGCTTATGTACGGTTCCGGTCTCGGGGCGGGCGGGGGAGGCGGCGGTGGCGGCGGCGGTGGCGGCGTGAGCGGGTGCTTCCAAAGTTTTTTGATCCACTCCGGTCGATTTCATCACTAACGTGGGTCGCGCTGCGGCGGCGGTGAGCGGGGTGCCCTAAAACTTAACTAGGGCGCGCGAGACCTGGCGCTTTGGTGGGCGGCCGAACGAAATAATACAACACGTATAGAGTTTGCAAGCGGTGCCATGGCTTAAGTGCTTTGGCACTTTTGCACCAATTGCTTGATTGTAATTTCTGCATTATTATGTGTATTATGAATAAAATCTCACAAACAAAAAAAAAACGTTACGTTTTTAGGAAGCATAGCTGTTGTTCTCGGATCGCTGATGTTTTGCAAAGTTTTGAAATATCAGGAACGGCATCCCAGTGCCGATTACTGCTAGCCTCGATGTTGGGTTCGCTTTATGATGCAGGAAGGTAAGTGAATGATTGTACACAAATTCACGAGTTCACTGCCCACGGACTTAGGTGTGTTTATGGAACTCCTTCAATACTTGACTTCCCACAACCGGGACCCGATCCCCAATCTTCAATCCTTAAGCAACACCGGGTCCCCAATCCTCAATCCCCAAACAACACCGGGTCCCCAATCTTCAATCCCCAAACACTACCGTGTCTCCAATCTCCAATCCCCAACACACAACCAGGTTCCCATTCTCAATCCTAAACACCGACTTCCCCGTCGGTCACCGTCGGCTTCTCTCTCAGTCGATCTTCTGTGCAGAGTGTGCAGAGTGTGCAGAGTGTACAGAGTGTGCAGAGTGTACAGAGTGTGCAGAGTGTGCAGAGTGTGCAGAGTGTGCAGAGTGTACAGAGTGTGCAGAGTATGCAGAGTGTGCAGAGTGTGCAGAGTGTACAGAGTGTACAGAGTGTGCAGAGTGTGCAGAGTGTACAGAGTGTACAGAGTGTGCATAGTTTGCAGAGTGTGCAGAGTGTGCAGAGTGTGCAGAGTGTACAGAGTGTGCAGAGTGTGCAGAGTGTGCAGAGTGTACAGAGTGTACAGAGTGTGCAGAGTGTGCAGAGTATACAGAGTGTGCAGAGTGTGCAGAGTGTGCAGAGTGTGCAGAGTGTACAGAGTGTGCAGATTGTGCAGAGTGTACAGACTGTGCAGAGTGGGCAGAGTGGGCAGAGTGTGCAGAGTGTACAGAGTGTGCAGAGTGTGCAGAGTGTGCAGAGTGTGCAGAGTGTGCAGAGTGTGCAGAGTGTACAGAGTGTGCAGAGTGTGCAGAGTGTACAGAGTGTGCAGTGTGCAGAGTGTGCAGAGTGTACAGAGTGTACAGAGTGTGCAGAGTGTACAGAGTATGCAGAGTGTGCAGAGTGTGCAGAGAGTGCAGAGTGTACAGAGTGTGCAGAGTGTGCAGAGTGTGCAGAGTGTACAGAGTGTGCAGAGTGTGCAGAGTGTACAGAGTGTGCAGAGTGTGCAGAGTGTGCAGAGAGTGCAGAGTGTACAGAGTGTACAGAGTGCAGAGTGTGCAGAGTGTGCAGAGTGTACAGAGTGTGCAGAGTGTACAGAGTGTGCAGAGTGTGCAGAGTGTGCAGAGAGTGCAGAGTGTACAGAGTGTGCAGAGTGTGCAGAGTGTGCAGAGTGTGCAGAGTGTACAGAGTGTGCAGAGTGTGCAGAGAGTCCAGAGTGTACAGAGTGTGCAGAGTGTGCAGAGTGTGCAGAGTGTGCAGAGTGTGCAGAGTGTGCAGAGTGTGCAGAGTGTGCAGAGTGTGCAGAGTGTACAGAGTGTGCAGAGAGTGCAGAGTGTGCAGAGTGTGCAGAGTGTGCAGAGTGTACAGAGTGTACAGAGTGCATCAGCTTTTCATATGCAGCGGACATTATTTGACTCAGGAGTGCACTGACGGAAGTGTTCACGGAACAGTGAACCCGCCGTGACGCGCATGTCTTGAGTCATAAACTCAGCTCTTCGCTCAATAACGGCGGCAGGCTGCAGTACCTGCACCAGCATGTGCATAGAGTGCACGAACATTGAGATGGTGATGAGAGGGTGCGTCACTGTAAAGTGTAGCGCAGCGTGGCAAAGTCAAGTTTGACGTCTGTAGTTACGTTGGAGTTAGGCCCGTCAAACCTGCGTGACGACTGATGGATTTATATGAAATATAGGTATTGTGCATAATGCAATGGTGCCGAACAAACTGTGCTTTCTCTACTGCCTTTGTTTGTTGAGTGTTGATTGACGAAATCATGGTTAGTAAAAGTCATATATGTACCATTGCCGGTGAAAGGAAAACGTTTGAAAAACTCCTGTCAACATATGCTCGGGTTATACACAATTTCAGAGGAAGCCTTATTGTAGGTACTGGGCACAGTGTCAAGTTTGCCACTACTTTGCCTTTCATTTACACCTATGGGGATTCTGGCAATTAGCTCTTTCCGAATATTATTTTTGTGACGGTATAATGTAACACCTGACCGTGCATTTGCCTAGTTATTAAAGACTTGCCACGTAGGCATGTGCACAACATGCAAATATTGTTTAACGTTGCAAATGACTTCAGAGAACTGATGACATGGTGCGTATTGCTATTGGCATGCAATTCGTTTTTCAAATCTCATCTGTGTATATATGGCTCATTATCTTTGTTCATAAAGGTTCACCGGATATTATTGTGGCGTTACAATAAATATTCCATACACATTTCCTTACCAACAAGACTTTCCACTTAATAGGTAATCGCAATTCGCAGGTATCAACCATCGTTCATATCCGTATTCATGGCATATATTAATAGTCATCCCAAATCACGTTGTTACCAGCTCGCCTCAGATAATATGCGAGGTCCAGCTCTAGATAGTACGAGTCCAGATGGGGCCTTTTCATGCCAGCCGCCGAGAGCAACCCGTCGAGTGCCGACTGCAGAGAACAGCATAGCGGTGCGCCGTTTTTGCCTCAGCGCGCCGCGTTGGTCACGCGTCTTTACAGCGGCTGCGGTGGTATGAGTTCAGTCTCACGTGAGTCTGGAGAGAGAGTGGAGCGTCTCGGGGCGACTGACCCTGACCTTGAACCCGCCGGCTGAAGCGCCGTGAACGTCTCCTTGACGCCAGCTGTGCTGGGGTCGCCAAACTGGGCTCGGGTCACAACGCTACAGCGTGATTATTATATACCTCTGTTCTGTTTACAGCGTGATTATTATATACCTCTGTTCGGTTTACAGCGTGATTATTATATACCTCTGTTCTGTTTACAGCGTGATTATTATATACCTCTGTTCTGTTTACAGCGTGATTATTATATACCTCTGTTCTGTTTACAGCGTGATTATTATATACCTCTGTTCTGTTTACAGCGTGATTATTATATACCTCTGTTCTGTTTACAGCGTGATTATTATATACCTCTGTTCTGTTTACAGCGTGATTATTATATACCTCTGTTCTGTTTACAGCGTGATTATTATATACCTCTGTTCTGTTTACAGCGTGATTATTATATACCTCTGTTCTGTTTACAGCGTGATTATTATATACCTATGTTTGGTTTACAGCGTGATTATTACCTCTGTTCTGTTTATATACCTCTATATATATACCTCTGTTCTGTTTACAGCGTGATTATTATATACCTCTGTTCTGTTTACAGCGTGATTATTATATACCTCTGTTCTGTTTACAGCGTGATTATTATATACCTCTGTTCTGTTAACAAACCCGCCACCCGGCATTCACTGGGGTCTCAGCCGAACACCATTGACTGGAGGGGAGGGGGGGGGGGGAAGTAAAGCGCCCTCTGTTTATCTCCCGAACCAATAATTGCAGCGAGACGCACAAGGCGGCATTCAAAATCTCTCAATGAGAGGAATCTAAAGCATACTAATAAATGTCAAAGTGAGGTCACATGTCAGGTCACAGTCAGGTCAAAGATCAAAATCGACGTATTTGAGTGTATGGGACATACTTTCCATCCAAAGCCTTCAATTACGACCATGATCACCCAAAATGCTGTCGAAGGTATGATACACATCCTGCATGAGCTAAAGGGAGATTGTTGGCAAACTTCAAGGTCAATGTCAGGTCACAAAAGATCATCATGCGCAAAATGTCTACGAAAGTCATGCAACACATGTTTTATGGGTTATTTTCCACGTATAATTCGATAGTGATAGTCATTTTACCACATGACTTCATTTACGTGAAGTTAGCTTCAAGTTCAGGTCAAGGTCTGGTCACTGAAGGTCAAAGTTTGAAATGGATAAATGTAAATAAAAAAACATGTTTCTAGACCAGGTGTGTTAAAAAAATACAGTGCTGGCATTTATGGTATATTTTTTGCTGGCAGTCTGATCTGGTCAATAAAAGCAAAAAAAAAATCCCAAATATGACGTCATGAGTTACCCATACTTTTTAGATACTTTAGATGTCTCTTGAGTCTTGAGTCAGTCAAAAATGGTAATATTATTTTGAAATTTAGTATAGAAGTTGCCCATATGTGGTGCTCCGACATATATTCTGTTCTTTTATTAATATCTTTGAAACATTTCATTTTGTGGGCATTTGAAATAAATTAACTTGATGGGGTCAAAAACCAAAATTTTCACAAATCATATCTTTATCTAAATTTATGTCATATCTTTATCTCATATCTAAATTTTCACAATCATCAATACATAACTATGATGTAGGCCTTGCCATTTGCTATCTTTTTACGTTTTTGGATTGCATTTTGCTCAAAATATAGCATTCGTACGGTCTGTTAGTTTAGCTGATTTTGTGTGTAAAACTCGTGCGTAGTGACGTCACTAAATGCACTATATCTCCAAAACTGTTCCACGCAATTGCTTCATTTTCGCACAGAAGATGTAAAATCGATGTAAAAGAAGGCACTCGAAGTTTCACGTTCATGGCGCTATTGTTTTTTAGCTATTACGAAATTTTCTTCAAGGGAGGGGGGTGTTAACGCCCCCTCCCCCGTCAATGGCGGGCTAAAGTACAGACAGTGAAAACTTTAAGGTCAGGGGAAAAAAACACTCCGCCGGCCTACATGCTTGTAAACTGTTACAGCATAGTATCAATGCTGCGGCGATAAATAACATGCCTAATTAGCGACCCTCTTAGCGAGAACGGATGTAGCTCTGATTTGATCAGTGCTATAGCTAAACGACAAGAATATTCTAATAGACATATTTGTTTTATGTAACCTTACATGTCAACTCTTCTATAGGTATCCTATGCAATTTGTCGTGATTTGCAATTTGGTGGACCCTTGCAAAAAAATGCAAATAGGGACATCAGTCCCTATTTCCAAACGGGTTTGGTCGCAAATAGGTCCATAGAAACCTCCATTGTCATTTCACCCACAGAAACAGGTGGCAAAAATGTTACATTTCTTTACGACGATGAGCATCACAACGAAAAAGACATACGTGCTTGCGAGTAATTTTAACTGGGATTACAATATAGATTCACTTTTCGAGATCTGGTGCCGTTGTCATCGGAAACCCCGCCGCTGTAGTCCGGCCTTGTAGCTCAGTTGGGGAGCGCCGGGCTGCTGACCTCACCCGGTAGTGGCAGCCCGGGTTCGAGTCGCTTCGGTGCTCGCTATTTGCCCCTGATTGGGATGGCCTGTGGCCGGTGGTAGCGGTCGCACTCAAGGTCCGGTGACGTCAGAGGGCGGGGCGGACCGTGTCCAGGTATGTCGGGCACGTAAAACTTTCGCTTCCAAATTCTGCCGGACGCCAGGAATTGCTTGATCGGATGGTGGGGTCAGGGCCTGGGCAACAAGCTATGCTTAGCGCGGGGCCTGGCCTCGGAAATCCACCCATTCAAAAATATTCGGACTAAATTTATTTAAAAAAAACATTGGACATCAACTGCTACAATGCTGACACAATGGACATTTGTTTATCCCGGTCGCTAAAAGCGAACACAGAAGGCGAATAGGTCGCTAATAGGGAATGTGAGGTCCGACACGTTTCAGCTCCTTTAAATAACGAAAGAGTTGCTGTTTCATTTGAAAGAACTGTAATTAAAATGTCCAATGAATACACATCCTACTCCTAGTCCTATATGTTTTCATATGATCGCAGCAACAACAAATGGTAAGAACAGGCTAGCAATGCATACGTTTGGCATAAGAAATGTACCTGTTAGCTGTTTTGTATCGGCTTAACTGGGGCGTTCCTCTAGAACCATGTGAGGCCGGTTACGGGCTTAATTCATTCAAATACATATGAGGAACATTTTTACAGACCGCTTTGAGTTATTTTCCATGATCAGTTTCCTAAAACAGATGGGGGTCGCAAATAGGGAAGGGTCGCTGAAAGGATACTTTTCCCTACTGGCAAGAGTTCCGCGTTTCCGTGCTGTGGTCGCTAGATCCTGCTTCGGACACAGCTACTTCTTGGTGTTCGGGCCACGAGAACCCCGGTCAGCAGCAGATCAAATAATACAGACGAATAACTGAACAGAGGGGCGCCTGGCAAGGGTGTCCTCACAACTCCATTATAACTAGAGAGAAGCCTCTCAAATCCCAGAAGTAAACCGAGAAGCTTTAGAAAATTGGTAACATAAGAGAAAATACTCAGTCATTGAAATATGTCACTAACGGGCTAACTAACAGCAAGGTATCAGTTGTTGATTTTTTTGTTGGCCCTCGAAGCGGCGCGAACAATTCTTCTGCCTATATTTAATTAATAATTAATTAATTCGATTCACAGATTTGTTATAAAATGGACATTGACTGCATTTTTAACCAAACAAAATAATGCCGGTTTACGACGACCGGTTTAGCTCCCTTTATACTAGGTTTTAATTTGATATATGATTACTATTTGATAACGCTAAATGTTCCAAGCGGCTTGGGGCGCTGCCAATCTTCGCCGGTTGCAAGGTGTACAAGCAGGATTTTGCTAATGTAGGGTCCAGAAGAAAAATCTGCACATAACATAACTCTGCTGAAACGTCACAAGTATTAATATTGAGAGGAAATTGACAGCTATATAACGATTGCACCGCCAAGAGGCGCGACATTTGAGGTTTTGGAAGGCTGGAGCATTATTTTGCAATTTGACTCAGACCGTAGGGGTATCACGAGGAAATGAGACTGAAGCAAAGGGGATCACCAAAACACATGTTGACCCCCCCCCCCCCCCCCTCCCATAGGGCTAAAGGGGCACCCTGAAGCCACCGGTGCCCCCTCCCCATAATCTAAGCCCGCCTCGCCAAAATGCACACCCAGTCCAAAATCCTTACAGAAAACCCTGCAAACGCGTGCAATAAAGGTCACTCGGGCAAACACGTGTGCAACTGTCTTGATTTATGATCGAATCTCGGAATTTTCAGCATTGCAATAATATTGTGTCACTGGGCGATCCACGTGCGATAATGTTACGGTGGTACTTCGGGGCGAAGACGGCGATGTTAGCGAGCATATTAATAGTATTCGTACTTACTACAACTATGGAGCTGTTGGGAGAATGTCTACTTGTTACGGGCAATATTTACTTTGTTCATGATTGCTCAACAAAATGAAGGCCTTTGGTGAAGACATTTATGAATGAAGAATGAAGAATGAATGAAGCCATTTATCACTGAAAAATCGCAAGCTGGCGAGAAAGAATAAAGCCTCGTCACTTGGCAATATCAATGGTGTACGTAGTGTATATCTATAATGTGGTTTGCTTTTATCATCCTCGTAACTCATATTATCGCCCATGTAAGTGTTGTAACATCTAGATCGCCAGACGTGGAAGCGCGTCGCTGCACACACAACACACATCCTCAACAGGTACAGCATACAAATAAAGCAACGCGGATGGCATCTACCCACAGTACAAGAATAAACCACAAATGCATTATGTATGCACTATGTACTGACAATCCCGAGCTAATCCCGAGCTGAAATCTCGAGCTGCCAGTCAGACGACCAGTCCGCACAGGGACCACAGTCCGGTCCGTGACCACAGTCCGGTCCACAGTACTCGTCAGTCCACCACAGTCCGTCCAGCTATCACGGGTGTCATCAGAGCTGTGAGGCCCGACACGGCGCACATATGAGGACGACTCGACAAAACAACACACGGAGCAGAGCGCGGGTATCGGCCAGCTGGGGACAGAATGCACGGCAAGACAAAACAACACACAGAGCAGAGCGCGGGTATCCGCCAGCTGGTCACAGAAGGCACGGCAAGACAAAACAACACACAGAGCAGAGCGCGGGTATCTGCCAGCTGGGGACAGAAGGCACGGCAAGACAAAACAACACACGGAGCAGAGCGCGGGTATCTGCCAGCTGGTCACAGAAGGCACGGCAAGACAAAACAACACACAGATCAGAGCGCGGGTATCCGCCAGCTGGTCACAGAAGGCACGGCAAGATAAAATAACACACAGAGCAGAGCGCGGGTATCTGCCAGCTGGTCACAGAAGGCACGGCAAGACAAAACAACACACGGAGCAGAGCGCGGGTATCCGCCAGCTGGTCATAGAAGGCACGGCAAGACAAAACAACACACAGAGCAGAGCGCGGGTATCCGCCAGCTGGTCACAGAAGGCACGGCAAGATAAAATAACACACAGAGCAGAGCGCGGGTATCTGCCAGCTGGTCACAGAAGGCACGGCAAGACAAAACAACACACAGAGCAGAGCGCGGGTATCTGCCAGCTGGTCACAGAAGGCACGGCAAGACAAAACAACACACAGAGCAGAGCGCGGGTATCTGCCAGCTGGTCACAGAAGGCACGGCAAGACAAAACAACACACAGAGCAGAGCGCGGGTATCTGCCAGCTGGTCACAGAAGGCACGGCAAGACAAAACAACACACAGAGCAGAGCGCGGGTATCTGCCAGCTGGTCACAGAGGGCACGGCAAGACAAAACAACACACAGAGCAGAGCGCGGGTATCTGCCAGCTGGTCACAGAAGGCACGGCAAGACAAAACAACACACAGAGCAGAGCGCGGGTATCGGCCAGCTGGTCACAGAAGGCACGGCAAGACAAAACAACACACAGAGCAGAGCGCGGGTATCTGCCAGCTGGTCACAGAAGGCACGGCAAGACAAAACAACACACAGAGCAGAGCGCGGGTATCTGCCAGCTGGTCACAGAAGGCACGGCAAGACAAAACAACACACAGAGCAGAGCGCGGGTATCCGCCAGCTGGTCACAGAAGGCACGGCAAGACAAAACAACACACAGAGCAGAGCGCGGGTATCTGCCAGCTGGTCACAGAAGGCACGGCAAGACAAAACAACACACAGAGCAGAGCGCGGGTATCCGCCAGCTGGTCACAGAAGGCACGGCAAGACAAAACAACACACAGAGCAGAGCGCGGGTATCTGCCAGCTGGTCACAGAAGGCACGGCAACTGCGCATTTCAGCCGCGGCCGGGCCATTTTGCAATAACTCCTAAACGAACACCAGTATCGTCACTAATCTAGCACCAATTATCACGTCACCCATTATACACATGTTGGCAAAAGGAAAAATATGAGGTTATGATAGGTCCACCGGGAATGACGTCAGAGTGACGTAATGTTCTTCGGGTTTTGTTGCAAAATAATGGTTTGCGGAAAACGCTGTCAAAGGTACGATGTTTGAGATAAACTCCATTGTCTTAAATCAAATTACTGAAAATAGACCGGGCTATCAAACTGCTGTCTCGGATTTTTTTTCTCTCAAAATTTTGAGAAATCCAAATAAATTTGGTTTTGTTTTTACAAAATTTTCACAAAAATCAGAATTATCCAAAAACCGGATTATAAGTGACCGATACGTGTTCGGTGAATATGTGTACCAAATTTGAAATCGATATCTTCAAAAATGACTGACATGACCTTTAAATGACAAAAATCCACCACCTCTCACAGCATTACTATGCATAAAAAATGCACTTCCGTTTTTGCTTTCTACTTTTCAGCTGGATATATATGGAATTTATATGGAACAAACAATTTTAAGGTCATTTGTCGCGTTCTAGACGAAAAAACAACATAAACATGTGTTATAACGCCTAATGACCGTAATCTGCAGTTTGACCTCGTGACCTCGGATGACTTTGACCTGACCCAAGGTCATAAACAGCCTATAAAGGTACTAAGAAGTGTCAGACACACAAATCATACCGATGTATCGACTGATTATGCGTTTAATATCGCAATTTTGCGCGACAATTCTATCCATCGAGACCTTTTGACACGGTCAAACATTTTGCACTTGACCTGAACTGTGACGTCATCAGTAACCCTGAGGTCAACAATATTATGTTTCCCTCGATAAATTGTCCAGGGCTATCAAATTCCGTTTGAATTTGTACATTCGGTCCAGTAGTTCCGGAGACCCGGGGGGGGGCAAATAGCCCCCCCCCCCCCCCGAGTAAGCGGCGTTATGAAATATACCCCAGTAACTCGCGGGTTAAGCTTCGGGGCTACGAAAAGCGCGTACCATATCCGGTATAACCGTTGCAGAACTGTCTGTCTGCCTGTCACGCGGTGCCCTGACACCAGCGCCATACATGACAGATTCTGCCGTATGTCAGGCACCTGAGGCTCAGATCCCGGCTGCAGATATCCAGGCAGAATTAGACGCCGAGATGAAGCCTTTGTCCAGCGCCAGGCCAGCTCTGCAACGGCACAAACCGGCCTCTGGAGCCCCAGGTCGAGTGTGAGTCGCCATCCGAGCCAGATCAAGGTGCAGGCGGCCATGAAAGTTATGGCTCTGGCTTCACCTTGGACTTGGAAGACATTCAGCAAGGCAGTGAGGCAGTGATCTCAGAGATAGGCCTCTAGAATGTAAGCAATACTTCGATAGTAATTATCCCGTCTTCTCTGAATTCTTGCATATCAATGATCTGTCATTCTATTGCCGTGCATTTTTCGTTTGGAGTGGTTATTCTTCTGTGTCTTTTAACAATGCGGCAATCTGGCATACTGTATGTGCACATCACACCACACCAGGGCCTGGGCGTGGGAACTGCTTTGAAGTGGGGGCGAACTTCTTGGCAATACTACGGCACAAATTAAGACTGAAGAGAAGCAACGTGACTCTTTTCCATGACCAATGCTGCTTATTGTCAATAGTATGCCACATGTTTATGGAAATGGGTATCAATATCATATAAGGAAATGGGTCGCCTAACAAGCAAACAAAAAATAGGGAATAGCTGGTAAACATGAAGAACAACGACACTGGTACTAGGGTCACAAACAGTCTGAGAAGCGGAACTGGAGCTTTCACCATGCCTGAATCCAGAACCGGCGGGCTTGACTGACTCCCGAACCTGAGTTTGAACACACACATTTTTCAGAGAAAAATGCGTATCTACTTATAAATATAAGTTAGTTAGTTAGTTATTTCGTTTGCTAGCTAACTAACACACGCACTGCCGGGGGTTCATGCCAACCACAAACTACCGGGGGGGGGGGGGAATTTCCAACCGCTCCACCTAAGATCTAAAAAAACGCGCAATGTAGCAACAAGCGGAAGACAGTGTTAAATAGCTCGAGATAATATCCATTGAAAGTACTTGGGTCAATTTTAGGTCAAGTCAATACTAAGGTTACCAGAGGTCAAATTTCGGTTATTTATGAGTGTCCTTGATAAAACCGTCTATATCTCGATAATAAAAGAGAAAAGAGCGCAGAAACGCAGACGCGCAGAAAAGAGCGTTCGAAAGATAATTGAGTTTGCTGTAACTAAGGTTCATCAGAATTTACCTAAAGTCAATAGTTAGGTCATCAAAAGCCATTGAATTTGAAACATAAAGAAAATGTCGAATTATTTTTAACTATATTTGTAACAGGCTCCTGGCTACCCCTATTTGTAACAGGGGGGATTCCGCCCCCCCCCCCCCCCAGAGATCTCGAGATCTACACGTCCGATTTTCACAAATCAAACGGCATATTATTCCCCTTAACACAATCTACATTTCTAAAAAATAAAATAAAATCCGAAATTTTTAATAGGGGGCAAGAGAGGGGAAAAACTACAAAATTTTAGAGGTATTTGTGATCCAACACAGCTGCCATGTTTATCAACCGAGTTTAACGCAACTAATGTGGATCGATATAGAATGAATTGGAAATGAATATGTGGCGGTCACTTTTGAAAATTGAAAAATTATAGGCGTGTGCAGGTCACTCAATATGGGGGTGAAGTAAATGCGTAATACAACCACTTTTTGATGCTTGTGTATATAAACTAAATGTTGTGTTATTGTGACATTAGGCAAAACAGTTCTTAAAATATGTTTGCCATAGGCGGTACTAGGTCAGTGAAAAGGGAGGTCAAATAGGAAAAAAATAGTAACCGCAGGCAAGTTGCTGCCCAGCACTATAATTAAGTTACTGATCGTAGATAGTTCCTTTTGACATGTTGTAATTCATTATAGGCGTATCCAGGATCCAAACTTGGGAGGCGCAAGACCTTTTTATAGGTAAAGTTTCCGCTATTATGATACTAACTAGTCAACAGTGACTATTTCACCTACATTTATACTATTACAACTTCAATTCACATTGTTTACCCCCTTTTACCCTACCTGGACTCGCCTATTATCTTATAATCGCTCGTAGAGTACCCTGTGGTGCATTTTTCATCCGAAAACTGCAGTATGTTATGTCATTGTAGGCCCATGCATCTTAGTTTCCTTGCAATAATATGACCCCTTTTCTTCCATTCCTGAGCGCGCCTCTGCAAAAAAACGACTTAATTTCCTCTCCTGGCCTCATATGTGCATATATCATTATAAACTAACCGACTATTGCGCCGTAATCGCTAGCATATCGTCATCACCATGCCAGTCACCCCCTTTTCATGTGCCTGAACACGCCCCTGCAACTCTATATGTAATAAATTATGCAAATAATGGAGGGAGAAGCCCTCTTTTACATCTTGATAGCTATACATGCCCCTTACATCGCTTTATTGGCTTCCCGCCAAGCATTGAATACTTCCTGGACCCCCCCCCCCCTTTACAAGCCCCTCAAGCCGCCTCTGTCTGTCATGCATTTTTTATGATATTTCATTAACATCAACTAATTTGCACTTGTTACAATCACCGTAAACCGATGTAACTCCTTCATACTTAAGGCAGTTATGAAGAAACCGTGAAGATCGCATTTCCGTATTATCGCCAAATGTCGCCGCAGAACCCTCCCAAAAACGTGCCCTGGAACCGCCTCTGTTCAGGTTAAGAACGCAAAATTTTGATCCCAAATGCGGAATTCAATTCTAGGACAAGTCCCAAAATTGAATGGGTCTGGTCTTAGCCGTTCGAGAGATATTTGCGAAAAACATGAGGGGGCGGAACCCGCCCCCTCATGTTTTGTTGTAACAGGGGGGGCCCTGTTACAAATAGGGTTAAGGAATAACTTTTGACAGAAGCACGATAAGGTAAAACAAATTTCGCCATTGTATATGTCTCGTCGAAACGCATCGAATGATATATTGGGTGACCTAGTTAGGTCATATCCAAAAATTGGCCTCACCTGAGGTCAAGGTCAACACTTACATCAGTTGATTTGTCTCGACAAGTCGAATGCAATGGTGAAAACCCCATTGCTCTAAATCATACGTGACCTGGCGGGCACATGGGTTGGCCTCGTAGTGGGGGAATTCCACGATAGACCGACCAAGGCATAACACCACCATGTTGTATTGTTTGCTGTAATTTGGTCCAGGGGTATCAAAGGCGGGGAAGCCAGCTGTGCAAATGAGAAGAAAAAACATATCCGAGTAGCGGTTTTCAAGAGCAAGCCTCGGACACTTTTCAGAGGTCACTCAGCAGGCTTACATTTGGCGGCTCGTACTTCACCAGCCATCATAGTTACGACATCAAACCTGGTTTAAGCTAATACCATGATGCCATGCTGATTCAAGCCAATGCTGTTTCAGATAGATAAATAGAAAGAATGACTTTCGGCCTCCAAATTGGATTTTTGAGGCTCCTAATATGATAGATCGACAAAAAAACACCATCATATTCAATTTCTCTTTGTAATTTGGTCTAGTGGGTTATCATAGGCGGGGAAGCCAGCTGTGCCAACACAAAAGTAATCCAAGCAGCGGTTTTCCATATATAGACTCTGGCACTTTCCGGAGGTCACTCAGCGGCTCGCTACATTTGGCGGCTCGTACTTCACAAACCATCATAATTACGACATCAAACCTAAATATTGAAGAAACTCGCATTGCACCTCGGAACATTTTTGCAATCTCGTTTTTTTTTAGACACGTGACCACTTGACCTATTTTGTGATGAGTGACCAGGACAATTTCTCAATTGAAAGTCGAATTTACGTTTGAAGACGATTCAAGCCTGTTCAATGTTCTAGATAAAACAAAAAAATGCTTTCGGCCTCCAAATAGGATTTTTGAGCCTCCCAATATCGACTCTGGGCGGCTCTTCTGAAAAGTGCCCGAGGCTATATCTTGAAAGCCGCTGCTCGGATTTTATTTTCGCTGGCACAGCTGGCTTCCCCGCCTATGGTAACCCCCTAGACCAAATTACAGAGAGAAATTAAATATGATGGTGCTTTTTTGTCGATTTGTCATATTAGGAGGCTCAAAAATTCAATTTGGAAGCCGAAATACATTTTGTATTTGTCTATCTGAAAGAACATTGACCAAACTTGAATCTTCTTCAAACGGAAATTCAACTTTAAATTGAGGAATTGTCCGGGTCACTCATCAAAAAATAGGTCAAGCTGTCACGTGCCCCCCCCCCCCAAAAAAAACATCCGAGTTTGCAAAAATTTCCTTCGGTTCAATGCAAGTTTCTTCAATATAAAGGTTTTATGTCGTAACTATGATGGTTTGTGAACTACGAGCCGCCAAATGTGTGAGTGAGTTAATTTTGTGTTGGCACAGCTGGCTTTCCCGCCTAGACCAAATTACAGAGAGAAATAAAATATGATGGCGTTAATTTTGATTTTGTTTGTCGATCTATCGTGGAATGCCCCAGAGGTAAAATAACAGAAATGTGACATAGGGCTTTGCATTTGGGACAAGAGTGGTGGATCCACTGGCGAATCCAGAGGGGGGGGGGAGCGGCCATGCCACCCCCAAAACCACCTGAAATCGGCGCAAAATTAACAGATTTCCTGCTATAAAAGACAATCTAAGCAACTTTTACCAAGGAAAGTTGGTTTTAAATCAGCTAACAATGCATATAAGCAAGCAAAATCCGATGCATTTTCAGAATTGTGTGAGACTTTTGGGGATATGGCCCCCAAACCAACCGTGCCCCCCCAACAAAAAATCCGTTCTGGATCCGCTAGTGGGTAGATCTTGTGAAAATTGGTCAAATTTAGCTATTTCCTATGGATGTATACGTGTTTTTAATTTGTCCCCATTGACTTATAATGGGAGGTCACGAAATAGGCCTGACCTCAGGTCACCGATATAAAATACAAATAGAGATATACGAATTGTAGGTACTTATCACCATCATTCGAGCGGTCACATCATGTGAGTTTCGAACCGTTTGGTCAATCACTTTGTCTGTGGAATGACCGCAAACTTTTTGGAGGTGGAGTCACTTGACTTGACCTGTTGATCTGACCTGAGATGACCCGAGGTAAACAAAATAATCACGCCGTGTGGGTAATGGATTCCCCAACAGCTGTGCCAAATTTCGAGGCGCTGCGCGCCGCTGTTGAAACTCCGGTGACAATGCCCTTGTTCTTATACAGAGTCGAGTGCACGTGTACAAAGTTGGTGGGGGGGGGGCGTCGCCCCCCCCCCCCCCCCCCCGCTCCAAAGTTGGGGGCGAGTTGTCACCATTGCCCCCACGGTTCCCACGCCTCTGCACCACACTCATTATGAGCTCTTATTCAATCCTGAATGAATTAGTACACATTCTCTTAGTAGGACAATCCCGTATTCCCAAAAACAATGGCAGGACTAACACTGATATATACACTGCAGCTTTCGCCATTGTGTTGTGCACCAAACGCCCATGCAAATCTCCCCTGAATGCGGCAATAAACTGCACAATACACTTCCAGTAGCCCCCACCTGTCAAGGTGACCCTCGCGGCCATTTTGTCCAGCTCTGATGATATCATGGAGCGAGGCTTACACAGCCGCTGCCCGTGCAGCTCCTGGTAAGCGATGCAAATGACGTCATGATAAGACAAATTCCAGCATTGACAAACACAGTGACGGGCGAATAAATCGATGTGATTTACACACAGACGTAAACAGAGGCGGCTTGACCAGCAAAGTCAGAATACATACACTGCGACTTGCGAGTGCGAGGTACGGTTTTCATAACATGTCACCAGCAAACGCATTGCACCATGTGGTTCGCGAGCTTTGGATTTTGAGGATCACTGATCTTGTGGATCACTGAATATCTATAAGCTCAAGAAATTTGATTATAAATAACTAGTACTTGTACGGTTAGCATTTCCTATCCACTATCGCCCCGTAGAAAATAGGTAGGCTGTACCGCAATAAGATGTGACGTGCGGCGCAGTCTACCACTTCTTAATGCGTCTAACACCGTGATGCAGTCTCCACATATTAATGCGAAGCCTCTTCCCGTGCTTTCCATGCACCACGATGCAGTCTCCACATACCCTATTTGTAACAGGCTCCTGGCTACCCCTATTTGTAACAGGGGGGGGGGGGGCGAATTCCGCCCCCCCCCCGGAGATCTCGAGATCTACCCGTCCGATTTTCGAAAATGAAACGGCGTTTGGTTCCCCTCAACACGATCTACATTTCTAAATAATAAAAAAATCTAAATTTTTGTTAGGGGGGCAACAGGGGGGCAAAAACCACACATTTTAGTGGTATTTTTGATCCGATATAGCTTTCATGTTTATCTACCGATTTGAACACAACTAATAGGAATCGATAGAGATTGAATTGGAAATTGATATATGACGGTGAAGTTTTAAAATTCAAAAATCATAGGCGTGTGCAGGTCACTCAATATGGGGGTGAAGTAAATGCGTAATAAAACCATTTTTTATATTGTTTTTTTTATAAATGAAATGGTATGTGATTGTGACATTAGACAAAACGGTTATACATCAAAAAAATTGCCATAGGCGGTACCAGGTTAGTGAAAAAGGGAGGTTAATTGAGAAAAAATATTAACCGCAGACAAGTTGCTACCCAGCACTATAAATATGTTACTGATCGTAGATATTTCCTTTTTGCATGTTGTACTTCATCATAGGCGTATCCAGGATCCAAACTGGGGCGGTGCAAGACATTTTGAAAAGTATATTATCCGCTATTATGATACTAACTAGTCAACAGTGACTATTTCACTTACAACTTCAATTGACATTGCTTACCCCCCTTTTTACCCTACCTGGACTCGCCTATTATCTTATAATCGTGCGTAGAGTAGCCTGTGGTGCGTGTTTCATTCGAAAACTGCAGTATGTTATGTCATTGTACGCCCATGCCTCTTAGTTTCCTTGCAATAATATGACCCCCTTTCTTCCATTCCTGAGCGCGCCTCTGCCAAAAATGAATTTATTCCCTTTTCTGGCCTCATATGTGCATATATCATTATAATCTAAACGTCTATTGCGCCGTTATCGCTGGCATATCGTCATCTCTATGCCAGTCACCCCCCTTTTCATGTTCCTGAACACGCCCCTGAAATTCTATATGTAATAAATTATGCAAATAATGGAAGCAGAAGCTATCTTTTACATCTTGATAGCTATAAATGCCCCTTACATCGCTCTATTGGCTTCCCGCCAAGCATTGAATACTTCCTGGAAACCTCCCCTTTTCAAGCCCCTGAAACCGCCTCTGCCATGCAATTTTTATGATATTTCATTAACATTAACTAATTTGCACTTGTTGCAATCACCGTAAACCGATGTAACTCATTTATACTTGATGCAGTTAGGAAGAAACCGCGAAGATCGCATTTCCGTATTATCGCCAAATTTCGCCTCCGAACCCACCCAAAACTGGGCCCTGGAACCACCTCTGTTCAGGTTAAGAACTCAAAATTTTGACCCCAAATGCGGTATTCAATTCTATGAAAAGTCCGAAAATTTCATGGCCCTGCTCCCAGCCGTTCTGAAGATATCTGCGAAAACATGAGGGGGGGGGGGGCGGAATCCGCCCCCCCCCCCTGTTACAAATAGGGTTAAAGGGAAATAATGACCTTTTTCCACTAAAATGGAGTTAGCACTTGAAATCGCCAGACGAGATCAAAATATTTTGTAAATTCATCACATTTTGCATGAAAACTTTCCTACCGAAAGATATTTCAAGTTAAAGTTGATAAGCGTTCCACACTTTTAACGACCGGTACTTGAACTATTTCTGACCTTTTGTCAAGTACTTTTGGTCCTCATCAAACTGCGGGCTTTTCCCGTATTGTTTTTTTACGCAATGGAGTGGAAAATATATTGTGCGTTCTGCTTGTTGTGATTATATGCCCGGCGATCTTCTAAAACTAACAGCGATTGGAAAAAGTGGCAATAAAATCGGAAGCTCATCGATGCACATCAACGCGGCATAGTTAGTGGTTGCGACCCTCAATTTTTGCAAATCGATTCATTTGTTTTCAACATTAGGAGTTGTGTATAGTTTGTCCGTGGCTGTATATAACACTATGCTTTATTTTATCATGAAAAATAAATAAAAAATCCCAAAAAAACTAACGAACAATAACACAAAACTGGCAATTAAATCAGAAGCTCATCGATGCACATCGACGGCGACCTATTTAGCGTCGGCGATTTGTTTACAAAGTCATTGTCATGCTTCATGGGGCACTTAACCATCTCGGCGCACTTGGCGAGTTGTTCCTGATTAGTATACCCAAGTCCCGTAGCAGGTTTTGTTAATGACGTCACTGGTGCCATTCTTGTGTAGCATTGCAAAATATATCTGGTTTCGAATTGAAAGCTAATTAAAGACGTATTCAAATTATTGTTTTTAAGTTTGAATTTTCTTGTTAATCATTATTAAAGGTATTTTATCACTGTATTTCATAGTAGTTGACACTTCAGAAACTTGTGACGTAATAATATTGTATCCAATATGCATTTCCCTCGCCTTTTGCTATTGTGGCGCAGTGCCGAGTGCTTTGCGAATACTAGCTTGCCTGAGGTTCAATTCATTCCGCTCTTATTGTATTCGAGTTGGTATAGTTTGCATGTTGTTGTTATTCATGACTTATACTGATAGTCAGTCATGCATCACGGATGCTTCACGGATTGCTTCACGGATCAGAGCGCTGCTCGAGCGCACGCTAGTAGCGCTTTCGTTCTCCATGGCAACCAGGCGTGAGCCAATGAAAAGCCAGAACGTATTCCATTTCTGGCTTTTGATTGGCTGACGCCTGGTTGCCATGGATAACGAAAGCGCTACTAGCGGGTGTCCGAGCAGCGCTCAGTTTGATCGGAAATGTCACAGAGCCTCCACAAATGCCGCACTCGATGTTAGCAATGGTAGGAAGGACGAATTTGTCGATGACCTTCATGAAGTACACAAGGTACTTGTTTTGTATTTTTTTCCAAACTTACAACTTTGAATTTGGGAATAATTTTATTTAATTCTTAAATTTAAATAAAATAATTTTAAAAACATAACGGTAGCCTAAGAAATTGTTGCTAACAAAATCAAAAGGTCATTATTTCCCTTTAAAGGGACTATCCCACCTTAACATTATATTTGAGTTGAGATAGCCATTTTGATGACTTGGCATTGAAATTAAGTATGGTAGCAGTTAAAACAACCACAATGATCTAATCAAAAAGATATTGGAGTTTTATTTTGACATCTGTAGAAAATAAGGCCCATGTGTATTTGAATAGGGCATCTAAACCGACAGCGTCGACTCTTTAGCCAACTGGTTATGATAGTCGACTTGTTTTAAGGTCAGCCTTGGAATATTTTCGTCTTCATTTCTGGATCCCCGGGTGGTTCGCAATCTAAGCCAATCTAGACACCGGATGGTTCGCTTTTTCTGCGCAATAGATGTCGATAAAAAAAATTGTGCCATATATTTGGCAGCACAAAGGATTTCCGCTATTAAAGCAAATCATATGACGTCACCAACCCAACTTTCCGCTTAAAACTAAAAGTTGAATATCTTCCAAGATAAGCATTTTTTTCGGAAAAAAGTTCACGAACATATTCAGCTGACCTCGCCTGACATGTAGACATACAATTAAGTATGAGTCGACAACTTTCACAAAGGTGGGACAGCGAAGCCTCTTTCCATGCATCCGACCGAGGTCTGCACCGCGATGCAGTCTCCAGATCTCAATGCATTGCGACTTCTCAATGCGTCTAACACCACGATGCAGTCTCCAGGTGATATTGCCGCAATATCACCTGGAGACTGCATCGTGGTGTTAGATGCATGGAAAGAGGCATCGCATTAATATGTGGAGACTGCATCGCGGTGTTAGACGCATGGAAAGAGGCTATGCATTAATATGTGGAGACTGCATCACGGTGTTAGACGCATTAAGAAGTGGTAGACTGCCCCGCAAGTTACATCTTATTGCGGTACAGCCTACCTATATTCTACGGGGCGATAGTGGATAGGAGATTCCAACCGTACAAACATTAGTTGTTGATAATCAAATTTAGGTGGTCATCGTCGTTCCCACTGCTTAATGCGACTAACACCACGATGCAATCTTCAGAGGTCCTTTTTATGCATTGGAAGTGTAGCCTGTCGCAACAATTTATGCCTTTCGGCACCAGAGCATTACTTTATTGAAAATCACTAGCACTAAGTTGCAGTCCCGAGTCCACCTATCCGGTATGGGCAAGACAGCACACTTATACGATCATTAACTTAAATACAGTATCAAAGTCAATTAAAGGGAAATATTCACCTTTCCCTGCCAAAATGGAGTTATTACTTGAAATCGACAGACGAGACCAAAATATATTGTACATTTATCACATTTTGCATATAAACATACATGCAGAAAGATATTTAAAGTTAAAGTTGATAAGCGATCCATGCTTATAACGGTCGGTACTCGCAAGTACTTGGTAACGAATTTCGGTCCCCATCGAATTCCTTGTAATGTTTTTATACAACATTGTATGGCAAATATGTATTGCACTCTATTCTGACTCTATTGTGATTATGTGCCCTTCTATCCTTAACCCTCGCCAGTGCAGGGGGTGGATGCCACCCCCTCCCCCCTCTGTTTTTTTCCGGGAATAACTCGCGTAAATATCAACCG
This sequence comes from Chirona hameri, assembly GCA_036785665.1. NCBI lineage: Eukaryota > Metazoa > Arthropoda > Thecostraca > Balanomorpha > Balanidae > Chirona > Chirona hameri. The sequence goes on from JAXIVJ010005971.1 coordinate 53,293, forward strand.
ATTGCGATGAAACTTTCAGTACCCTACTTGTGAACAATTTGAAACATATTCTGAAGAAAAACATTAGTTGTAAGTCACATGACCCGTGACCTTTGACCTATTATCAAGGTCATGTCAGGCGCAACTGGCGTCCGAAGTATTGCTCTTTGTAACTTGTGCAGTTTCATAGTGTTTGCTATTCAGGAGCATATGCACAGGTGTTTCCAGGTGACAGTTGTGGTTTACCTTGAAATTGTGACCTCGATTGACCTTTTCAGAGGTCAACTGAGGTCACTGACCTCCGATGACCTGATATTACTTTTTTTTGGCTTCTGGCAGTTTCTAGGACATTTTGTCACGCTGATTTTCCAAATATGGGTTCCATTTTACATAATTGTATGTTCCACTTGGGCCATGCGCCTCCACAGGTCAACCGAGGTCACTGACTTCAAATGACCTGACATTACCTTTTTGGAATTTGGCAGTTTCTAGGACATTTTATGACTCTGATTTCAAATTTGGCATGTACAATTTGGTTGAATTTTGGGTCATTGACACGACCTCAGAGGTCACCTAATGATCTAGGAGCTTACAATCGGGTATCAATGGCTTCCTCGTGACAAGCAATACGCTCGTTTTTTAATCGAAGCTCTAGCCCAATTAGGGGCGAAACGCTAGGGGGGTTGTATCCCTCCCCCTGCACGGTCACGCACTGATCGGACGCTGCACGGGCGAGGGTTAACCCACGCGGCACCGGGGTCTCCAGCTGAACGCGCCGCGCTGGAGGGGGGGGGGGGGGTAAATTTACCCCCAACCCCCTTCGTATCTTCCGAATCAATGACCGCACCCAGACGCGCAAAGCGGCGATCGAAAGCTCTTAATGAGAGGAAGCTAAATCATATCCTAAATTCTTAAAATAAGGTCACATATCAGGCCACGGTAAGGTCAAATTTCAAAACCGAGATATGCTGATAGCCATAATTTCCATTAAAGGCCATATATTACGACTGTTACCGCACACAGTGCTCTCAAAGGTTTACCCGACATTTACTGGAGTCTCAACCGAACGCAATTGACTGGGGGGAGGGGAACGTTAAACGCGCACCCCTGGTTATCTTCCGAATCAATGATCGCAGCGAGACGCGCAATGCATAATTCAAAAGCTCTCAATGAGGCAAATCTACAACATACTCAAAAATTTCAAAGGGAGGTAAAATGTCAGTTTACGGTTAGGTCAAAGGTCAAAATCGCCGTATTTGGGTTTATGGAACATACGTTCCATCCAAAGCCTTCAATTACAACCATGATCACCCAAAGTGCTGCCAAAGGCATGATACACATCCCATGGGATGTGTACCTTGACCTTGGCCAACAATCTCAGTTTAGCTCATGTGCACATGATCTAAACTGAGATTGTTGGCCAAGGTCAAGGTCAAGGTCAGGTCACAAAAGTTCACTATGCTCAAAATAGCTACGACAGTCATGCAACACATGTTTTATGAGTTATTTTCCACAAATAATTCGATAGTGACAGTCATTTTACCACCTGACTTAATTTAAGTGAAGTTAATTTCAATTTCAGGTCAAGTTCAGGTCAATGAAGGTCAAAATTTTGCATTGATAAATCTAAATAAAAAGTGATGTTTCTAGACCAGTTTTGTCTCAGAAATACAGTGGTGTCATTTATTTGTCTGTAGCTGGTCAATAAAAGCCCAAAATCGCAATTTGTAAATATGACGTCATGAGTTACCCATACTTTAGATGCCATAAGTCAGTCAAAAATGGTGATACCATTCTGAAATTTGGTATGCTAGTTTTCCATATGTGATTCTCTGACATATATTAAGTCTTTTTGAATACCCTTGAAAAAAACTTGATTTCGTGGGCATTTCCACCCCTAAACAACTTGTTTGCATTTTTGTGGGTCAAAAAACAAAACTTTCAAAAATCCGAGACAGTCATGTTGTAGCCCTTGTCATGTTCTATCTTTGTCGATTTTGGATTGCATTATGCTCAAAATATGGCATTTGTACGGTCTGTTACATTTTAGCTGATTTTAGTGTAAAACTCGTGTGTAGTGACGTCACAAAATTCGCTATAACTATTTTTTTTTCGACGAAATTGCTTTATTTTTTCACAGAAGACGTAAACGTGATTTAGAAGAAGGTACCCGAAGTTTCACGTTGCTGGCGCTATTGGTTTTTGTGATATTACGAAAATTCATCGGGGGGGGGGGGGGGCGTTAAACGCCTCCCCCCAGTCAATGGCGGGATAATGCATCTCCCGCATGAGCGAAATTGAGATTGTAAGCAAAGGTCAAGGTATGTATGTATGTATGTATGTATGTATATTCTCAGTGATCCACATGCACATCGTGGTTTTTCATGCACCGCGTCAATATAAAAACACATAGTGAGATGAAGCACATGGCACAGGGTAAAAATGCACTACGAAGCATAAAAACAAGTTTCTAAAAATCGCATACATGCATACATGGCATACGATCGCGGCAGACGTCACTCACAATCGAACATATGCTCCTTCAAGGCGCGTTTAAAACCCGCTCCGCCCTTCTCTCTCACAGCCTCCGGCAGCGCGTTGTAAAGCGACGGGGCTGAGTAGGCAAACATCCGTTTACCCAGTTCGGTTCTCACCGGTACAGGTTTGAATTGGCCCGCTCGTCGCGTGTTGTGGCTGTGACTGCTTGTGCATATGTTTTTTGCTAACGAGAGTGGCTCACCGGATGAGATGACTGAACGAAATGCTGTAATTGTACTATATTGGTAAAGTGAGGTGGAGCGCAGCCAGTTCAATGAACGAATGACGTCACTAACGTGTTCGCGCCTGGAAAGTCCTGTGACAGTTCTAGCCGAAAAGTTAATGATTTTCTGGATGCGGTTACGAGTTTCCGATGAGCTGTTTCCGTACACCGCCAGACAATATCGCAGTCGAGACATGACCAACGAGTTCACCAACATGACCATGACCTCACGGGGCAGCCAATGACGGGCGGCCGTCAGTCCCAGTAGGATTCCCGTGCAACATCCGGTGACTTGGTCCAGATGGGGGCGGAATGACATGTGGCGGTCCATTGTCAGGCCGAGATTACGGACCTTCGAAGTCTCCGAAGGTCCGTAATCTCGGCCTGGTCAGGTCTTGGTCAGGTCACAACAAATCACTATTGGCAAGAAGTCTACGAAATTCATGCGACACATGTTTTATGGGTACGCTTACAATTCGATAGAAGTAGCCATGTTCACAACCTGACCTCATGGCATGGCCCGTAGGTGAAGTTCAGGTCAAGGTCAGGACACATAAGGTACACATTTGAAATTGATTAATATAAATAAAAAAGGCATGTGTCTTGACCAGTTGTGTTTCAGAAATACAGTGGTCGTATTTATTTGTGAGCATCTGCTCACTAAAGGCCAAAAACGCAACTTAAAACAATGACGTCATGAGCTACTCATACTTAGAGAGCCATAGCTCATAAGTCAGTCAAAAATAAAGATATTGTTTTAAATGGTTTGGGTATCTTCCATACCTGGATCTCCAATATATATTCCGTTTTTTAACATCTTAAAAAACAAGATTTTGTGGAAATTTTCCGAACAAAACCAGTTGTTTATGTTTAGGGGTCAAAAACCCCAAATTTGGCAAATACGAGAAAGCCTTTTTAAAGAGTATGCCATTCCCTTCCTTTTGAAGTTTGTATTTGCAATTTGCATCAAAACTCGATTTTCTACGATTGTTCAAACATTCATCGTTTTCCACCAAAAATGGAATGACATGACGTCATTAAAACATCATCTCCCAAAGTACTACACAAAGTGCATTGAAATTTTGTGAGAAGACGTATAATTGATGCCGCATAAGGTACTACAAGTTTCACGTCCATATATATTACAGTTTTTAAGTTATTGAGAAAATACGGGAGGGAGGGGGTACAATTTACCAGAGACAGAGACAGAGACAGAGACAGAGACAGAGACTGACAGTCCTGTTACTGGTTCCGTCTAAACCTCATAGATGATCCGGTGCGGAGCTTCACACTTTCGTTACGGGCCGAGCTGCGAGCTCGGTAAGCCTGAAAAAGCGCCAGCTCTAGTCTCGACCGGCCTCCATCAGCTGACATTAGCCAAGACACCGTAACGTCTGTATGCAAATATAACCTGAGCGGAGACATCTACATAATATTGGCAGCTGGAGCCCGCCGCCGCCCTCCTTAGGCACCTGCCGCCGCGCCGCCCGAGGTCACGATGCATACCGGATCAATGACGTCACCATGAGCATGAGTGTGGTACAAAATCGTCCACGGATCACGTGAATGATGCATGTGCTCCTTGCTGGTATGTCTGAGCGCCGTGTGACCATTGCATACATGTCCGACATCTGGTTGTGACGCTGCAGGAATATGTAGCAAATGCAGGTACGATGAGTGGTACCTGCATCTTTTACATAATTCAAAGGCAAACAGACATGTCATACCCTGCGCTGGTCAACGGTAATGGTAATCTTGTCCTGTGGCTGAAGCTGAGCCCCCACAATCGCAGCCGCGGTCAAAACACGACACGTGCCGAAGCCATTCAAAGCTGAGCCGGTACCCTATTCCTGTGTACAACGCTCCATCGATCCCGTACATTCCATCAGCGCTGTACGCTGTTTTGTCCATCCAACCAAAACAAAGCTGTCCTCCCTATCACTGCAGTCAATACCCCTCCCCCCTCGTGGTGACGCGGCAGTGGTGACCTTGATCCCGCCAGCACGTTCAGCCATTGGCCGAACTGGGTCAGCCGTGTGGCGACGACGATGACGAAAGTGTCAGGGGGTCCCGGGGGCGAAGAGGGAAGAGATGAGAGGACGAGTGTCAGGTGAGGTCCCGGGGGAGAAGAGGGAAGAGATGAGAGGGCGAGTGTCAGGTGAGGTTCCGGGGGAGAAGAGGGAAGAGATGAGAGGGCGAGTGTCAGGTGAGGTCCCGGGGGCGAAGAGGGAAGAGATGAGAGGGCGAGTGTCAGGTGAGGTTCCGGGGGAGAAGAGGGAAGAGATGAGAGGACGAGTGTCAGGTGAGGTCCCGGGGGCGAAGAGGGAAGAGATGAGAGGGCGAGTGTCAGGTGAGGTCCCGGGGGAGAAGAGGGAAGAGATGAGAGGACGAGTGTCAGGTGAGGTCCCGGGGGCGAAGAGGGAAGAGATGAGAGGGCGAGTGTCAGGCGAGGTTCCGGGGGAGAAGAGGGAAGAGATGAGAGGACGAGTGTCAGGTGAGGTCCCGAGGGCGAAGAGGGAAGAGATGAGAGGGCGAGTGTCAGGTGAGGTTCCGGGGGAGAAGAGGGAAGAGATGAGAGGACGAGTGTCAGGTGAGGTCCCGGGGGCGAAGAGGGAAGAGATGAGAGGACGAGTGTCAGGTGAGGTCCCGGGGGCGAAGAGGGAAGAGATGAGAGGACGAGTGTCAGGGGGTCCCGGGGGCGAAGAGGGAAGAGATGAGAGCACAACAGTATCAGGTAGGGTCCCAGGGGGCGAAGAGGGAAGAGATGAGAGGACTTTTAGCAAATAGAGGCGAAACGAGAGGGCGAAGGCGCGAGAGGATGAGTGGGGGGAAGAGAGGGAGTGGGGTGGGACTATACATCGAAAACATCCATTGCCTATCGGTGATGGTTGTGTGTTAGTGGGCTATTAGTATTCTAGTTCAGCGTTAGCATAAGGCAAAGGCAGCAGACAACAGCAAGTTTCAGCGATTCAAACAGTACCTGTGCTGGCTTTGTTTACTACAGCTAACTAAACGGAACTTCGCTCGACACAAACACGTGAAAAGAAACATTGTATTCACTACTTGGCGCGTTGTACATACATCACTGAAGCTAAAGCTCTTGGCACAGCAGTCACGACATTAAGGCGTTTCCTACGTAGGAACTATAAAGAAAACTGAGCCTATACGACACCACACGATACAGATACAAACCACGGAGCGTCCCCACACGAGGAGATGGCGAAGATTCAACCTCCACTTGATTTCGATGGTATTACAACTTTGTACAAACTCTCATTGTTAGACCCTCACATAGTCTGGAGACAATTTCGGTAAAAATGAAAGCGTGGCCAGTCGCTGTCGAGGACCGGTGGACACGCATATTGAGCGTACAACACCGAACTGCACAACACCGCGAGGAGAACACTGCACCAGACACACAGGCTCCCACAAGACACCAACTCGCCCCAACCCGTCGCCAAGATGTACACTGGTGCACGGTGGGAAAACTGAAGAAGAAAAAACCTTCCACTCTTGCGAATACCGACAAAGGAGTTTTCAGGTAAGGTTCTTCGGTGGGTTTGAGCGGCATTACGCACAGTACCAATGCGTGCTGTATACAACCCAGAATGTGAGCTGCAGAGTGACAGCAACCTAACCACCCGATCCGGACCAGGTGGCACGCCATGCTCGGGACCGACCGGCGCCGCGCCGACCGGAGGCTCGACAACAATGCCGCCGCACAATGCCGTCCCTGGCACGATTGTTCGTCCCGATCACCCCGACAAATACGGCCACGGCCGGCACCCGGTGGATATTACTGGCACACAGCACAGACACGGCAGCCGAGCGCGGTCCGACGGAGAGCCAGCCACGTGGCGTGTACAGAACACGGCAGCCAGCCACGGTCCGACGGAGAGCCAGCCACGGGGCGTGTACAGCACACGGCAGCCAGCCACGGTCCGACGGAGAGCCAGCCACGTGGCGTGTACAGAACACGGCAGCCGAGCCACGGTCCGACGGAGAGCCAGCCACGGGGCGTGTACAGAACACAGCAGCCAGCCACGGTCCGACGGAGAGCCAGCCACGTGGCGTGTACAGAACACGGCAGCCGAGCGCGGTCCGACGGAGAGCCAGCCACGGGGCGTGTACAGAACACGGCAGCCAGCCACGGTCCGACGGAGAGCCAGCCACGTGGCGTGTACAGAACACGGCAGCCGAGCGCGGTCCGACGGAGAGCCAGCCACGTGGCGTGTACAGAACACGGCAGCCGAGCGCGGTCCGACGGAGAGCCAGCCACGTGGCGTGTACAGAACACGGCAGCCAGCCACGGTCCGACGGAGAGCCAGCCACGTGGCGTGTACAGAACACGGCAGCCGAGCGCGGCCCGACGGAGAGCCAGCCACGGGGCGTGTACAGAACACGGCAGCCAGCCACGGTCCGACGGAGAGCCAGCCACGGGGCGTGTACAGCACACGCACGGAACCCCGCCACGTCCCGACCCGCTGCCTTTGACAGCACTGTCAATGAAGCGGGCTGCGAGCCGCTCGGGTCGCCAGCGCCGGTGCTTTCCGTGGGCGACACAAGCACACTGCGAGACATGATCGCCCGTGACGCAGCTGACTGCCGTTCATTCATCTCTCGGCCAGGGCCGCTGAGTCGGGCGGTGTCGGTGTGGCAGAACATGCACGTAGATAATGGGACGGGCGGGAGGGCGCGGTCGGAGGCAGGGCACGGGTCGGATGGGAGAGATGTCAGGATCGGACCTGAGTGATGAGAGGGCAGGTGACAGTCACACAAGGTTGGGTCATCAGCAGGACACTGCCGTCGACGACCTCCGGCGCATTGGCGAGGCATGTTCCCAATTAAGAAAGGAGGGATTGGACATCAAGAGACCCTCCAGCAGCTACCACTACCATGGTACCTCCAGCAGCTATATACAATCATACATTTGGCGAGCTAAGAGAACCCTCAGCAAGAGTGGCATCAAAACGGGACGGAACTCAACACAAACACAGTAGAAAAGCTACAAACACCTACTGTCTAAAAATGGATGGAATCACTTCATCATATAAAACCATATAAAAATATACTAAAGTAGTAAAACCATAGTCACAAAAAGCACATGCAAATGTGGAACCAGAGAAAACAAAACGAAGAAAGTTACCGTACGCAGCTCTCGATATGGTTCCTTACAAAACAATATAGCAGTTAAGGAGACAGAGATTATAAGGAACAGCCTACTGGAACTTAACCGCAGTACACTACAACAGCAGAGCAGCAGTTGTGCAATATGCCTACTGCAAACAACACTGTGGGTGCAGTCATGGCCTTGGCACATAATGGCCAGCTCAACGAGTCTCTGGCACATAATGGCCAGCTCAACGAGCCTCTGGCACATAATGGCCAGCTCAACGAGTCTCTGGCACATAATGGCCAGCTCAACGAGCCTCTGGCACATAATGGCCAGCTCAAGGAGTCTCTGGCACATGATGGCCAGCTCAACGAGCCTCTGGCACATAATGGCCAGCTCAACGAGTCTCTGGCACATAATGGCCAGCTCAACGAGCCTCTGGCACATAATGGCCAGCTCAACGAGTCTCTGGCACATAATGGCCAGCTCAACGAGTCTCTGGCACATAATGGCCAGCTCAACGAGCCTCTGGCACATAATGGCCAGCTCAACGAGCCTCTGGCACATAATGGCCAGCTCAACGAGTCTCTGGCACATAATGGCCAGCTCAACGAGTCTCTGGCACATAATGGCCAGCTCAACGAGCCTCTGGCACATAATGGCCAGCTCAACGAGCCTCTGACACATAATGGCCAGCTCAACGAGCCTCTGGCACAGACGTCAGCCAAACTTTGGCACAGACAGCCAGCAAAGCATGGCTTTGGCACAAGCAGAAAATCAACTCAGCTTGGTTTCGGCACCAAACAGATACACAGCCAAATGTGGCTTCGGCAAGGATTTGAACAGACAAGCAATCATTTGGCACGTGAGTTAGCTCTGGCCAGCTATGAATGGCACACGGCAGGCATCACAGATCGACGCTAGCGCCACCTACCAAATGATCGACGCCATCTACACCAAACATAGAAGCTTCCGGCTTCAAGGAATCGATGACAGTGAATGACGGTAAAAGTGCAGCCTGAATATCGCCTGCGACATCTACATTTGTACAGGAAAAACTCGCCAGAACACCAGCGGCAAAACTGGGTTTCTCACTACTGGCCCTTCCTCAGGCCCATGTTGGAAACAAAACAAAAGCACTGACAACTAAAATACCCATCCCAGAAAGGTGGAAACACAACAATCGCCATTGTGTGCAAATGAGGGATAATACTGACAAATAAGTACATTATAACCTGAGCAGACCTACAATAGACATTAAGATATAAAACAAACTACAAAAATAACAAGAGCTGAGACTCAAGAGATCATAATCAGAAAAAAGTGGAAATACCGAGTGCCACCTACAACCCAGG
>JAXIVJ010005971.1:67500-70254 GCA_036785665.1 Chirona hameri
TGTATACAGCCGGTCGTACTGATGTATGCTGCGTCGGTACTGAGGTATACAGCGTCGGTTACTGATGTATGCAGCCGTCGGTTACTGATGTATACAGCCGGTCGGTTACTGAGGTATAACAGCCGGTCGTTATGAGGGTATACAGCGGTCGGTACTGATGATACAGGCCGGTCGGTTACTGATGTATACAAGGCCGGTCGGTTACTGATGTATACAGCCGGTCGGTTACTGATGTATACAGCCGGTCGGTTACTGATGTATACAGCCGGTCGGTTACTGATGTATACAGCCTGGTCGGTTACTGATGTATACAGCCGGTCGGTTACTGATGTATACAGCCCGGTCGGTACTGATGTATAACAGCCGGTCGGTTACTGATGTATACAGCCGCTCGTTATGATGTATACAGCGGTCGGTTACTGATGTATACAGCGGGTCGGTTACTGATGTATACAGCCGGTCGGTTACTGATGTATACAGCCGGTCGGTTACTGATGTATACAGCCGGTCGGTTTACTGATGTATACAGCCGGTCGGTTACTGATGTCATACAGCCGGTCGGTTACTGATGTATACAGCCGGTCGGTTACTGAGGTATACAGCCGGTCGGTTACTGAGGTATACAGCCGGTCGGTTACTGATGTATACAGCCGGTCGGTTACTGATGTATAAGCAGCCGGTCGGTTACTGAGGTTATACAGCCGTCGGTTACTGAGGATACAGCCGGTGGTTACTGAGGTATACGCTCCGGTCGGTTACTGAGGTATACAGCCGGTCGGTTACTGAGGTATACAGCAGCCGGTTACTGAGTTAAAGCCGGGTTACTGATGTATACAGCCGGTCGGTTACTGATTGTATACAGCCGGTCGGCTTACTGAGGTATGCAGCCGTCGGTTTACTGATGTATTACAGCCGGTCGGTTTACTGAGGTATACAGCCGGTCGGTTACTGATGTATACAGCCGTCGGTTACTGAGGTTATACAGCCGGTCGGTTACTGAGGTATACAGCCGGTCGGTTACTGAGGTATACAGCCGGTCGGTTACTGAGGTATACAGCCGGTCGGTTACTGATGTATACAGCCGGTCCGGTTACTGATGTATACAGCCGGTCGGGTACTGATGTATACAGCCGGTCGGTTACTGATGTATACAGCCGGTCGGTTACTGATTGTATACAGTCCGTGGTCGGTTACTGATGTATACAGCCGGTCGGTTACTGATTATACAGCCGGTCGGTACTGATGTATACAGCCGGTCGGTTTACTGATGTATTACAGCCGGTCGGTTACTGATGTATACAGCCGGGTGGTTACTGATGTATACAGCCGGTCGGTTACTGATGTATACAGCCGGCAGTTACTGATGTATCAGCCGGCGTCGGTTACTGATGTATACAGCCGGTCGGTACTGATGTATACAGCCGGTCGGTACTGATGTATACAGTCCGGTCGGTGTTACTGCGATGTATACAGCCCGGTCGGTTTGTTTGTTTTCAGCGGTCGGGTTACTGATGTATACAGCCGGTCGGTTAGCTGATGTATCAGCCGGTCGGGTTACTGATGTATACAGCCGGTCGGTTACTGATGTATACAGCCTGGTCGGTTACTGATGTATACAGGCCGGTCGGTTACTGATGTATACAGCCGGTCGGTTACTGATGTATACAGCCGGTCGGTTACTGATGTATACAAGCCGTCGGTTACTGATGTATACAGCCGGTCGGTTACTTATGTACACAGCCGGTCGGTTACTGATGTATACAGCCGGTCGGTTACTGATGTAAACAGCCGGTCCGGTTACTGAGGTTAGACAACCGTCGGAACTGACAGTCCGGTCGGTTACTGACGAGGTGCCACGATGGAACATGACAGCCCTCGAGTCCCGATGACTTACAGACGAGGTTGCCCCCACGCCACTTGGAACATGACAGCCGCTGTCCGATACACGCTTCAAAGCTGTCCCCAACTAATACACTACTGATATAAATCTGCTCTGGCAACTACACTCCACTCTAACCACTCGCTCACCTGAGGGTGGTGGGTGAAGGCCCGGCCGCCACCTCGCCCCGGACCGCGGCTCCGGTTTGTTAACCCTCATCACGGCAGCGCCTGGCCCTCCCCAGGCTGAAAGGTCCTCCTCCTCCGCCCCCCGGACTCGAGCCAGAGCGTGCAGACCCGGGTCGGACCGCTCGCCGACCCGACCGGCCCGGCTGCTGCTGCTGCTGCTGCTGCTGTTCAGCCTGCTGCGTGCCCTGCTCAGCAGCCTGGCAGGAGAAGGGAGGAGGTGGGGCGGGGTTAGGCCAGTGATGTACCGCAGGGCAGGGCAGAGTGATACGGTGACTCGCGGAGGCGCCCCGATGAGGTGTGGTACTCTTGTTTGACCAGTGCAGCCCGGCTTAATCAGCAATCCATACATATCGCCAGAAAGTGGCTCTTGTTAGGTAGTAATTCAATTTACAAATAGACTGTCACCTAAACTGAGACATACCTTGAGCATAATGGTGTCCGCTGATAGACAGGTCACAGGTCCACAGGTCAGGTCAGGGGTCAGGTCAGACTCACTCGATACGGGCCAGGTCGGGCTCCAGGTCAATGTGATGTCAGCCAGTGGGGGCCAACCTGAGTCAAGGTCAGGCCAGGTCACAAGTCACAGGTCAGGTCACAGGTCATGATACAGGTCTTGGCCACAGGTCACAGGTCACAGGTCAGGTCAGACTCACTCGCTCACGGGGCAGGTCGGGTCGAGTCTATTGA
>JAXIVJ010005972.1:0-70253 GCA_036785665.1 Chirona hameri
AGACGGGGAGCGGCCAGGAACATCGACTCAAGAGCGTGCATGAACACGATGGCTAAAGGGGGTGCCACTCTGCTTCCCATCGCGATCCCTTCGGTCTGCCTAAAATACTCCTGTCCAAAGCGAACGAAGTTGTTCGTTAGGCAATGCTCCAGAAGGGTACGGATACTGTCCAAGTCCAGTCCAAATGTATTTACGTTTTCCTTGTGGTGGGCTAGAAGAGCCATAATGCCGTCAATCGCTTCCTTTATCGGGATGTTGCCGTACAGATTGACGACATCAACACTGAATAGGATAGTACCCTCCTCAAATCCCTCAGGATACTGTGCTGAAAGTTTATCAAGAAACTGTGTCGTATTTTTTAGATGTGCTGGTACGTACGGCAGGACCTCATCTAGTTAAAAAGCTAAAGGCCGAAACTCTGCGTAGAAGGTCAGTAACCAGACCTAAAACTTCACCCATCTTCCTGTCCCTCCCATTCGTCGATGACTCGCTTTGTCGCAGGGTGGAGGGTATCATCAGAGCGAGTCATCTGAACGTTCGAGTGACGTGGAAAGGAGGCCCTAGTCTTAGACAAAAACTAGTAAGATCGGCGTACCAACCCGCACCTTGTCCTGGAGGGGGTAGACAGTGTAACTGTTGCGAGGCGGGGTTGCGTGGGAAGTGTCACACAAAAAACGTAATCTACCGCATGGACTGCCAACTATGTGCGAAAAATGAGTCGTACTATATCGGAGAAACTCGACGCTCAGTCAGACTCAGATTCAATGAGCATATCAGAGATGCTAAGAACAAGAAAACAGACACCCCGTTTGGCATCCATCAAACAAAACACCCAGACGCGCAGCTGGACAGCAGCAACGTCTCCATCCAAATTCTACACGTGTCCAAAGACGGCCCTGATCGAAAGATTTGGGAATCCCTTTTTATACGTGATCTCAAACCAACCCTTAACACACAAACCTCATCATGGCCTATACTCTGATATCTCTTTGTATCTGAGTCTGACTGTTCGGTGGATATGTGCATTTATTGCATTTATTGTATCATAATTTCGATTTTGTATTCTTGGGTCGATCACTGGATACGTGGGATGGCCTCACGTTCATGTCCATTTGAGGGAGTTTGGGGGCGGAGTGTGGGGGGGGGGGGGGGGGGGGAGCGGCACGCGTGAGTCTCGGTAACGTAAATTAATTTATATGTATTGGAAAAAAAGGTGTTTTGATAATTATTGTATAAATTCGGCAGGACGTATATGTATAGCTAGAAGCGCGTCTTCAGGTGAGGTAGGCATTGTGTGTATATGTATTTGATGTAAATGTGTATATATGCATATAAGTATAGTATACATGTATATATGAGGTAGATAGGTATGTAGTATGAGGTAGATAGGTATGTGGCATGTGGTATGTGTTTATATATGCATAGAAGTATAGTATACATGATTATATGAGGTAGATAGGTATGTGTTATATTCGGTAGGACCCATATGTATATGTATAGCTAGAAGCTCGTCTTTAGGTGAGGTAGGCATTGTGTGTATATATATTCGACGTAAATGTGTATATATGTATAGAAGTATAGTATACATGTATATATGAGGTAGATAGGTATGTGGTATGCGGTATATATGAGGTAGATAGGTATGTGGTATGTGGTATGTGAATATATGCATAGAAGTATAGTATACAGGTATATATGAGGTAGATAGGTATTTGTTATGCGCGGTTGTGTTTGTTGTATTTGTTTTAAATACCCCGACTTGACCAATTGATTGGCATGTTGCTGTGCGCAGCCTACTTGAATTTCTACCATCTTGGAAGTGCATGTGTGCCGAATGCAGGTTACTGGATATTTGAATATTTATGTTTTTGCTAACTGGTGACAAAAATGGAAAGTAATACATTTATGGCTGATGAAGGCGCAAGCCGAAAGCTCCCTAATTTGACTTTGTCTTTTTAAAAATATTTTTCGGCATTATGAGAATAAGGTTATTTATTATTGTAATTGCAATGTCTTCAATTGTTCTCAAAACAGTGCTAAAACAAATACAATATTATTTAATTTAAATTTAAGAATTAAATAAAATTATTCCCAAATTCAAAGTTGTAAGTTTGGGAAAAATACAAAACAAGTACCTTGTGTACTTCATGAAGGTCATTGAAAAATTCGCCCTTCCCTACCATTGTTTACATCGATTGCGGCATTTTTGGAGGCTCTGTGACATTTCCGATCAAACTGAGCGCTGCTCGGACACACGCTAGTAACGCTTTCGTTCTCCATGGCAACCAGGCGTCAGCCAATCAAAAGCCAGAAAGGGAATACGTTCTGGCTTTTCATTGGCTCACGCCTGGTTGCCATGGAGAACGAAAGCGCTACTAGCGTGCGTTCGAGCAGCGCTCTGATCCGTGAAGCAATCCGTGAAGCATCCGTGATGCATGACTGACTATCAGTATAAGTCATGAATAACAACAACATGCAAACTATACCAACTCGAATAAAATAAGGGCGGAATGAATTGAACCCCAGGCAAGCTAGTATTCGCAAAGCACTCGGCACTGCGCCACAATAGCAAAAGGTGAGGGAAATGCATATTGGATACAATATTATTACGTCACAAGTTTCTGAAGTGTCAACTACTATGAAATACAGTGATACAATACCTTTAATAATGATTAACAAGAACATTCAAACTTAAAAACAATAATTTGAATAAGTCCTTAATTAGCTTTCAACTCAAAATCAGATATATTTTGCAATGCTACACAAGAATGGCACCAGTGACGTCATTAACAAAGCCTGCTACGGGACTTGGGTATACTAATCAGGAACAACTCGCCAAGTGCGCCGAGATGGTTAAGTGCGCCGGGAAGCATGACAATGACTGTAAACAAATCGCCGACGCTAAATAGGTCGCCGTCGATGTGCATCGATGAGCTTCCGATTTAATTGCCAGTTTTGTGTAATTGTTTGTTAGTTTTTTTGGGGACAAATTATCATTTTTCATGATAATATAAAGTATAGTGTTATAGACAGCCACAGACAAATTATATAATACTCCTAATGTTGAAAACAAGTGAATTGATTTTAAAAAATTGAGGGTCGCAACCACTAACTATGCCGCCGTTGATGTGCATCGATGAGCTTCCGATTTTATTGCCACTTTTTCCAATCGCTGCTAGTTTTAGAAGATCGCCGGGCATATAATCACAACAAGCAGAACGCACAATATATTTTCTACTCCATTGCGTAAAAAAACAATACGGGAAAAGCCCGCAGTTTGATGAGGACCAAAAGTACTTGCAAGTACCGGTCGTTAAAAGTGTGGAACGCTTATCAACTTTAACTTGAAATATCTTTCGGTAGGAAAGTTTTCATGCAAAATGTGATGAATTTACAATATATTTTGGTCTCGTCTGTCGATTTCAAGTGCTAACTCCATTTTTGTGGAAAAAGGTCATTATTTCCCTTTAAGGGCTGCCAAAAAGTATGGCGGCCGCGGGCGCGGACGGCGCCTTGATAACGGTATGTTCACATGGGTAACACCATAGTACCAACGTAGTAGCTTCGTCCTACTTTAGTAGTAGATATGACCAGAGGCGGAACTTTTTGTTTTTCGTTGGGGTTGTAATTGAGTCGGCGACGGGGGGGGGGGGGGGTAGTAAAAGCGACGAATGATAAAAACTAAGTATGTGCACAATTGAAGTTTAACACCTTAGAATGAACATAGGTGGTATTACCTCATTACTGACGTATTTTAGCAACAGCGAGGTGTGCAATCTTAAAAAAATTGAAAGTATCATGGTGGGGTCAAAGTAGGCAAAGACTACCTCATGGTAGCTATTATTAAGGTTATACATAAATGGTGTGACTCAGCAACTAGCCATTTCTTGCAAGAAAGGCACCTCCTGGTGATGCCAATGGTCCAGGTCCGGTCCTTTTATATATTACAGTGAGATATAAAA
Organism: Chirona hameri; assembly: GCA_036785665.1. Lineage (NCBI taxonomy): Eukaryota > Metazoa > Arthropoda > Thecostraca > Balanomorpha > Balanidae > Chirona > Chirona hameri. The sequence goes on from JAXIVJ010005972.1 coordinate 3,963, forward strand.
ATACATATAACATATTTGATATTTCTCACAACTCACAAGGCCATGGGTGGATAATTGTTTTCAAAGTTGCCCCGGCCGAGGACAGGGGCGCAACCAAGGGGCCCTAGGGGGGCACGTGGCGGGAGATGTCCGTGAAGTTAGTGACGGAATCGGATTCGAATTCAGCGTCGAGTAGAGATTTGCTTCAAAATGTGGGAACAGTTCAATTGGGGCACGCTGATCACGCAAATGACATTCATTTTGATATTCAAGGTCATCTTCATAATCATCTTCAAGGTCGAAGGACTTCGGCTCAAAACGACCCGAAGTTATTGTCCGATCGCAAAACAAAATAATGGTATCATTCTATTCCTCGGGTCAATATCTAGGCGCAGCTTTCGAAACCTCACTGGAAGCAAATGACCTTGACCCTCATTTTCAAGGTCAAAGGACAAATAACCCAAAGTTATTGTCCGATCGCCAACATAATGGTCTCATTCGATTCCTCGGGTTAATATCGACCCGATGTTATTGTCTAATTGACAAAATAATGGTCTCATTCGAATCCTCGGGTTAATATCTAGCCACAGCCTTCGCAAACTCACTCGTGGCAAATGACATTGACCCTCATTTTCAAGGTCATAGGACGGGGCGGCTCAAAACGACCCGAAGTTAGAAGCCGATTGCCAAAATAATGGTCTCATTCGATTCCTCGGGTCAGTATCTGCCGTAACCTTTGCAACCTCACTCGCGGAAAATGACCTTGACCCTCAATTTCAAGGTCAAAGGACTCAAAACGACCCGAAGTTATCATCCAATCGCCATTGATCTTGAAATTGGGGCCAATGTCATTTGCTACGAGTGAGGTTGCGAAGGCTACGGCTATATACTGACCCGAGGAATCGAATGAGGCCATTATTTGTGGCGATCGGACAATAACTTCGGTTAAGATTAACGTGAATGTCAAAATTAATGCCATTTTCGTGATCCGCGTGCCCCAATTGACCTGTCATCACATTTTTAAGCGAATCGCTACTCGATGCTGAATTCGAATCCGAATCCGTCGCTAACTTCATGGACATGCGGGGGAATCACGATTGAGGGCGCCTCTCCTGGGCGTCTGGACACCGAAGGTGCCACTCTCGAGCGTAGGTGGCGCCCCTTGAGTCGTAAGTGCCGGCGGTACCCCTTTAGATCGGACAATATGCCTCCTTTAGACCGGAGATAACGACCCCAACTGTGCCTCCCCCGAAAATATAAGTTTTCTGACCTGCCCGAGGTGTTCACTAAGACAAAATTGGCAAGGCTCAGCCTCCCTTGACTACCCCCCCCCCCCCCCCCCCTCCATTTCGAAAGCGCACCGAAAGCGCAATTTTACCCATATTTTCACAGATAGTCGTACCAAGTATGCATTTTTATGCTGGGATTATATTTGCGTTTCTGTAGTCTTTTTAAATAATAACTAAGGTCTTGCAAAAAAAGGTCTCGCAAAAGTGACTGCCCCGGCCCCGCCGGGGAAACTTTGAAGTTGCCCCGGCCGCGGCTGTCCTATAGGATTATCCACCCATGCACAAGGCAAACAAATTAGGCGAGAACCAAACAGCATTATTTTAGTAAGGCAATAAATTAATCCCATCACCGAAATGACTAACATTATCACCGTAAATGACTTAAAATCACCGAAACGTCACATCATATTGAGGATTTTGGGCTTCGGCCGATGGACTTCTTTAAAAATATGTAAACTGGCTCCAAGGGTTAGGTTAGGTGAGGTGAGGTGAGGTGAGGTGAGGTGAAGTGAGGTGAGGTGAGGTGAGGTGAGGTGAGGTTAGGTTAGGTTAGGTTAGGATAAAAGCTTGAGAAATAAATGGTGATGCTTTAACATGGAAGTCAATGAGAAAGTGGTCATTTCGGTGATGGATTAACTCTCGCCCTACGGGAGCTTTTTCACCTTCGCCCTACGGGGGGGGGGGGCTGACAGGGGTTGTAATTGTGACAGGGGTTGTACAACCCCTGTTAACTTCCAAACCAAGCAACTTAGAGCAATGCAGTAAGAACCAGCATGTTGCCTGTCATGAGAAAAATCTAACAGTATACGATTTTTAGGTTTCAGGTCAACCTTCCAGGGCAAGTGAATGACCTCGGATTTACCACGTCCAGAACAGAGATTTTGCTCTGCAGAAAACATCAAAATTAGACATTGATAAATGTAAATAAAAAGGCATGTTCCTAGACCAGTTTTGGCTCAGAAATACAAAAAAGGTAATTATTTGTTCGTATCTTGTCAAAAAAGTCAAAAAACGTTATTTAAAAAAAATGACGTCATCAGTTGCTTACACTTAGAGAGCCATCACTCCGTCAAAAAATGAAGATATTGCTTTGAAATTTGGTATGGGTATTTTCCATACTCAGTACTCTCACATATATTCCAGTTTTTCCAATATCTTTGACAATTTTGATATTGTGGGGATTTAAAAAAAAATAGGAGGAAAAAAAACAATTTTTTCCAATCCGAGATGGCCATTTTAAAGAGAATGCCATTTTGTATCTTTGGTAAATTGCGTTTGCAATTTGTTTCAAAACTCTGTTTTCTACGATTTTGCAAATATTTCTCATTTTTTTACCAACATGACGTCATCAAAACATGATTATCTCCCAAACTACTCAACCAATTTCAATTAAAGTTTTACAGCCTACGTCTAATTGTTGTAAACTCAGCTGCCAATTTTTTTTTAGCAAGATGCATTGCATGTGTAAAAAGTTATTCAAGATAAACCTCAGGGGGGCCTGTCAGGCGAGGGTTAATACCCTGCCTTTTAGAAATAATAAAAGAGATGTATGTAAAATTAGCAGCTGATTGATATTGCCCAATCTATCATTTTGAGGCCCGGCGCCTCAGAATTGCCTGAAACTTGACAGGTAGGTTGTCCTTGCCACGCTTAACACGAAAAACGTAAAATTATCCTGGAATACGGGCTGCTTTTACAGTTATAACGTTTTAAGTTTTGAATGTCTGTCAGTTGAATATCTGGCTAACTTGACGCGGAAAGCCTCCAATTCTTGCGCAGTCGTTTCAAAATAAAGGAAGACAGACATTCAAAATTAAAAAAAATGTATAGCTCTGAAAGTAGCCCGTGTTCCAGGCTAATCTTACGTTTTTTTTTGTGTTCAGCGTGGCAAGGAGGGTCTACCTGCCAAGTTTCAGGCGATTCTGAGGCGACGGGACTCAAAATTGTAGATTGATACTACTGAGGAATATCAATCTACTGCTAATTTGACGTAGCTTAATAAAAGAGACAAATATGACGCAGTTATGTCAAATATGTACATTTATTTTTCCCTTGTATATTGCTTTCAATATTTATGCTGTTTTCACGTGCGTTTTTGTTTGATGGATGTTGGATTAGGCTATTCTCCTTTAAAATGACTTTTACTGAAGTGGCCCTCTACTTTTCAACACCATGACCAGGTATATCTTGTGAAAATAATGTTTGTCTGGCTAAAAATTGAAGGCTAAAAAGTGAAGGAAATTGAAGGTTAAATCCTAAATTTAAACTCATTTGATTTGGGTCTATGGTTATTTGTGGTCTTTTTCCAGCTCAGGATGATTGGTATGCCTTCACGTCTTTCACACCAAAATATTTATAATATTGTTCAAGTTAAGTGTCAATTTCACCAACATATTTTAGCTCAAAATGTAATATAACTTTTGCCAATCGCGTAAGGGTGCATTATAATGTTAAATGTGTGACCTATCCAGAACTAAGCCCAATGTAAAATATGCTACACTCAATCTTGTTTTGCTCATGTTTTTATGTTAACACCTATAGATTGCCATTTTGTGGGTGTCTGAAATTGACAAAAATGTTACCCATTTGTCAGTAAGCAGTGTTGTTCTATAGTGTTTATGACCCAACTGAATATGACCCTGCACCCCTGGGTACCTACATAGTCTTTCTCAGTAATTTTGGGATAACATGTTGTACTACCTATTGTTGGATTTTAAATGTTGTTTTATGACAAACTTTACTAACATTGTAAAGTTTGTCCTTTTCTGTGTTCATATATTTATTAATTGTTTTGTTATGATTGTTATTGAAAAATCCTTTGGTGAAAAATCCTTTGGTTTTGCGTACCGTTTACAGTATTTATTTACTTGGGTAAGCATTCACTGGCAATGTTGGGGTTGTAATATTCATGATTGGGGTTGTAGTTTTTGAGGATGCAGTTGTAGCTACAACCCCAAAAGTATATAAAGTTCCGCATGTGGATATGACTCGGCTTGCACGACAATACTACTACCAGCTGGAGTTTTCTTTGCGATAGTAAATAAATGGTAGCCAAAATTAACGATCCCGTTACTAATACAGAACATTTATCTTCATTCAAAGCTGGTAAATGGATAGCACAGATTGGTACAAACATAGTCAGTCATGACTTTTACTACGATATTACCATCTCTGGAAAGGACAAGCGCTAGTTGTTGAATAGTATCTCTTCGATAATGGTCACACAATAGTACATTTTTCTTTCAGTGATATGGAGAATTCGAAAATTATATTTAAAAAAAACTGAAAAATGTATTCATGCCAAAATGTACGATATTGACGAAAAAATGGCAAAAGTGTCCCTAAAAAGAGGCCGGTTGGCACCTCCAAATTTTATTTTAACAATTGCAAACAATTCATGTAAGCTTATAATGACATAGCGCATGATAATTTCACTATTAATCTGAAATATGTTTGCATGACCCGGCCTAGTGAGAACGTGCGCACGTGCAGAGGCACCCCATCCCTGAATTGTGGGAAGGCGGCGGCGGAGGAGTCCCTAATCACACACCAAATTTGAACACAATCGGCTCAGCCGTTCCTGAGATACATAATAGGGGTGTGCACGTGCGCACGTGCAGAGGCACTCCATCCCTGACTTGTGGGAAAGTGGCGGCTGAGAGGTCCCTAACCACACACCAAATTTGAAAACAATCGGCCCAGCCGTTGCGTAGTTTTTACGAGAAAACACTTTTCAACACCCCTCACGCAGCACGCACCACGCGCAGTGGTAGTCACCCACATGAGTCGGCACTGGTCTCAAACAGGTTAGGTTGGATGGGGCTACTCAGCAAAGATACCCGCTTGTCAATCGGACGTGCGATTGCAGAGACATTAGCTTCTCAAAAGCGCCGTCACGGGCCGGGCCGGGCCGGGCCGGTCATATTCAGATTTGTATCATATGCCACGGAAGGACGAGCGAGCGCTCGCTCGTAATAACGTGCAGTTATTTGGAAGAGCCATCACGCTGAATTTCTTTTTCTCGAAATAGGATCCATATACCAATGGCTTTATTTGTTTTGTATATGAATCTGCAAAACTAATTAAATAGTTAATTTTCTTTGATATCCATAATGTATTTACTTTTTAAGCTTGCAAAAACCAGCTGAAAAAGTGGTACACATAGGCCTGTGTTGAAGGCCGGCACTCGGCGCTGCCTAGTTTCGAAGTACCGTGGCTGCATCTAATTTCAACGATCATCTCTCCCTCCAGAGCGCACCCCTGCCTAGCAACAGACCGATCTCAGCTGGCCACATGACCCGGCAGATCCGCCTCCGCCCACCCGCCCGACCGGTCACATGACCTGCACCACCCGGCCGGTCACGTGGTCTGCAGGCCGCGCCGCCAGCCGGCGCACGTGACCGCCGCCGCCACCCGCGGGCGCGGTCACGTGACCGGTCTCGGCGGGCGGGCGAGGCGATAAAAGGTGGCGCGAGGCCGGCGGCACGGCAGTCGCACCTGAGAGCTCCCTGTCCTGCGCGTGACCGACGCAGCAGCCCAGCCGGCTGGCGGTCCCGCGACCCACCAGCTGGCCTGCGTGGAGTAGCCGCAGCTGGTCTGCTTGGAGTAGCCGCAGCTGGTCTGCCGGTGTCTTCGCTTGTAAGCTGGCCTGCTGGGGTAGACTCGCTGGTCAACAAGTGGTGGACTGCCACAGTCTCTTACCTTGAAGATACTCAGAAGTTCGCTGTTTCTTCGTGGTTGGACATCGTTGGACATCGTTGGACATCGTTGGACATCGACATCGTTGGACATCGTTGGACATCGTTGGACATCGTTGGGCATCGTTGGGCATCGTTGGACATCGTTGGACATCGTTGGACATCGTCGGACATCGTTGGACATCGTTGGACATCGTTAGTCATCTTTGGACAGATCTTTGGACAGATCTGGACTGATCTTTGGACAGATCTGGACTGATCTTTGGACAGATCTTTGGACAGATCTTTGGACAGATCTTTGGACAGATCTTTGGACAGATCTTTGGACAGATCTTTGGACAGATCTTCGGACAGCTCTTTGGAGACAGATCTGGACCGTGTCGCCATGACTGGGGGCAGCAGCTCTCTGCAGGCCAGCCGGTCCTGCGCCGCCGACCTGCGCTGTCTCGCAGATTCGACCGAGTCGCGCCTCTCCGGCCGCTGCTCGCTCAGTCAGCTGTCGCTGGAGTCGAGTCAGAGTCACAGCTCGGACTGCCACAGTCTGCCGGCCGAGCTGAGTCGGCAGTCGGGGAGGCCGGGACTGACCCGGACCGACTCGGCGCTCTTCCTCTCTCCGTTTCTACCGGTGAGTCTTGAGCGGACGTGCATGTTATCAGTGGCTGATAACAGACCACTCGGCATCCGCGGCTAGCATGACAGACGATACTGTCATGACAGACAGATATACTGTCATGACAGACAGAAGCGTGATACTGTCTACCGGTCAGGTGTTATCGATTTATCGCCATTATCAGCCGGGTGTTATCGATTGGTCGCCATTATCAGTCGGGTGTTATCGATTGGTCGCCATTGTCAGTCAGGTGGGTGGGTCGGTGCGCCAAGAGTCCTGGGTCACAAAGCCAAGTGGGTTGCCGATTCGCGTAGAAGTGTCCAGTTTATGTAGCCCACGTTATTTTTTTTTGCTATTTACTTTGTTTTCAAACACGTTGCTTGTGTATTTCATCTCTATAGCATACATGTTAATTTAAGATGTCGAGCATCTTTGTACTTTATAATGATTGCGATTCGTAATTATGTCATTGCAACGAAAAAATTGAAGTATTTTGACTTTCGAGCTTCTAATAAGGTATTGTTTCATTTAGGTTATTTAGTTATTCAGTGTCATGTGAATGCATACGCTGACGGCCTTCTGTTCGCTTTTCAGTACGTTGAAATCCCTCCCGAGAAAGGCCTGAGGAAGTACAAGGCCATCCTCCGCCTGGCAGCCCGCAGAGCGAGGAAGAACCTGTTGAAAAGAGACACGCACCAATGCACCATCCCAGAAGAATACCGCGACCAACTGAAACAGATATACGTCTACTGAAGCGCCACACGCAGCAGGTGGTCTCGTGCTGGTGGCTGTAGAACCCTGTGTTATCTAGTCTGATATTATACATCTGCACGTGATATCCCCAACCGGAGTGTACAACTGTAATGTGAAGTACTGTAATGCAAAGTAGAAATGTAGAAAGCTCCAGAAAAGTCATCCCACTCCTGGGATCAGGAGAAAATGATTGTAAACTACGCCGTCAATAAAATTCGTATTTTCTGTATATTTGGTTTCAATTTGGCAAAGGGATACCGGGTCAGACTGGCATGATATGCTTATGACTTCAGGTTCGAATGTCGACAGGTTCGAATGTCGACTATGAATGCCACCTATGTCATGAACCTGTGAACGAATGGGCAATACATATCTACCAACAATACAAGACAGATGAAAACAAAGTAGGGAGCGAACAAAGTAAAAATAACTGTTAATATGAACTTATATATAGGAAAGAACAAACGCCTTCCCACATCTTTTCCAGTTTCTTTGATTGTGTTTTATTTCTTTGATTTTTCCAAAGGTTTTATTTACTTAGAAATTGTCTTCACTGATGACGGGGAGAGGCATGGAGAAACATGGGCAGCATAGTTGGCGAAGGAGAGGCATAGACACATGGGCAGTATGGTTGGGCAAGTTCGCTCGGAACTAGTGATGCCAAACAAAAATCACCAAATGCAGGGACCGGCACCACCACCGCCACCGCACACAATTCGGTTGGCACCGCACAAAGCCCGGCCAACATCTGGCAGCACCGCACCAGGCCCGGCAGCCTGCCGGCATATCTGCTTTATTCTAGCCTTAAACTCTTAAAATAGGAATAGACAGAAAAGAAAAAGCATGCTTGATGGCATAGCACATGTCCAAATGAGAAGGTTATCTATGGATGATTTGTGGATTGCTAATGGATTGCTATAATTGAAACTAGACCATGCTTATTTTGTTCAAGAACCATATAGATAATACGTATAAAACCGTTTGAATTATCAGTAAAAAAAACTTTGTCCTGGTTATCTTGAAATTTACACACAAATGGAGTCTGTGCCGAATGGACGCATCATATTCTGAAGTGTGACTTCGGCGCCAGGGGGGGGGGGGCATGGCCCCCATGACCCCCTTAAATACGCCACTGGCAGTATGGTTGGCGAATGATTTATATGAATACAAGACAAATATCGCCTATTGACGAGATGTTGAAGCGACTACATCGTACGAGGCGGAAGTGGCGTGATAACAGAATGTTACACCAGCAGTGCAACTAATGCTCGGCAAATCACCATTTTCTATTGCTGCTGCTGTTTATTATTCCACGATTGACGTTAGACGTTGTTTGTTGTCATGTGAATATCTATTGACATCATGATGGGACGATTAAATTAATGTTATCCACATTTCTTTATATAATTGACTCAGTCCGTTAGCTGGTATTTCTGTAGGTAATTACCGGGCGAATGACCGGCTTCAAAATTAGCGTAGATCCTTTCACACTGCTAAATAACTAAACTAAAATAAACTTAATAACAAGTAAACCAAATTAACTAAACTAAATGTTGGCATCCATAATAGGGCGATGGAATTAATGAACTGTAAAATGCATTCGAAACATGATGCAAAAGAACGGGTACATATTTACTGTTGAGGCTATTTACGGTATTTATTTACATACATTACCAGTTGACTTTACCTAACTTTCCGGACCACCTTTAATAATTCTACTCAACGGAGAACAGCATTTGGACCTCTTAATACTGGGCACAGGTCAACCTAGGACATCGGCTTCTATTGCGGACACAGGTCATCCTAAGACAGCGGCTTCTATTGCAGACACAAGTCAACCTAAGGTCAGGTCAATTTCGTAACCTCCCCATAATAAGTCAATGTTGAAATATACAAATGGTTCCTTATTCTAGGATATGCATGATATTAGTCCAATTACTTCTGGATCAGGTTATTATGGGATATTCGTGATGATCCAAGTGTAAGTTTTGTTCAGTGACCCCTATGGGGTCATTTGAGGTCATGCGAGGTCACCATCACTTTTTTGTCAATAACTCCCAACATAATAAAGATAGAGAAATAAAACAGACAGCAATGTGTTTGTCTCGTCGAGACACGTCTTCCTATATGCAACATGTCCTACTTGGGTCACCACTTGACCTTGACCTGAGGTAAACATTTTAAGTTGCTCTAACAAGGTCACCATGTATATCGTTCGAAACGCCTTGAGATAAACACAATGGCGTAAATAGTGTTCAGTTATCTTTATTAAGTAAAAAGTTAATAGCAAAAAACGATTTAGCAAAAAAACATATTTTCCCCTTTTTTTACCTCTGGAGCCTGAAATATTGAAATGAGATTAATTTTGAGGGCAACTTATCGATTGCAAATTTCACTGGCTGGCGTTTGCTTTTTCCGTTTGTTTCTAACTAGCATATTTTCCGAGATATATGGGAATTTCTGGAGCGATGTCCTAACACTGGGAAGAAAAAAACTGTAACATTTGACCTTTGATGACCTCTTGTGACCTCAATTTTGACCTAGCCTAAAACAATACTGGAATACTTTCGATAGAACTTGTATCAAGCTATCAAATTACGTTTTACGCTTGTCGCTACATAGCGTGGTTTTGAGATCTTACGGGGGCGGAAATCAACCCCCCTGCAGTTCGTGTTCGGCGCAAAGCCCCTGCAGTGCGCGGGTTAAAACAACCACAATGATCTAATACAAAAGATATTCTAGTTCTATTTCGACATCTGTAAAAAATAAGGCCCATGTGTATTTGAATAGGGACTATAAACCGACAGCGTCGTCTCTTTCCCCAACTGGTAATGATAGTCGACTTGTTTTAAGGTCAGCCTTGGCATATTTTCGTCTTTCATTTCTAGATCCCCGGGTGGTTCGCAATCTAAGCCAATCTAGACACCGGGTGGTTCGCTTTTTCTGCGCAATAGATGTCGGCAAAAAGTAGTGCCATATATTTGGCAGCTAAAAGGATTTCTCTGTTATTAACCAGTTGTTTTAACCACTGCAGGGGGTATGCGCCGAACACGAACTGCAGGGGGGTTGATTTCCGCCCCCGTAAAATCTCAAAAACTGCGCTATGCAGCGACAATCAGAAAACGGAATTTGATAGCTTGATATAAGTTCTATCGAAAGTATTTTAGTATTTTTAAGGAGGTCAAAATTGAGGTCACCAGATGTCATCAAAGGTCACATTTTCCAGGTTTTTTTCCATGTTTTAGGACTTCGCTCCAGATATTCCCATATATCTCGGTAGCTATGCTAGTTAGAAACAAACGATTAAAAGCAAACTCCAGCCAGTTAAGTTTTTAATCGAGCAAGTGTCCTCAAATTTGACGTCAGGTCAATATTTGAGGCTCCAGAGCAGACTTGTCAACGATTCAATGTGAATCGACTACTTTTGATTGAATCATTCTTATCTCAAATGAATCACTCATGAATCGATTCACCTCATGCGCAAACCTGTTGTGAGTCACTGATTTAATCATTCATACAGATAAAATAGGCTGATTGAATCATTCATTGCTCAAAGAATCATTCTTTTTTGGTCGAACAGCCTAAACTGTCCAAAAAATATGCCAGCGGCCCAGCAAAAATAAACAACCTATTTCCCATTTTAGCAAATGTCCTGCAATTGGCGTCGTGCCCTCTTTTCCGTCGCGCTATTCAATGACGTCATTAAAATTTCTACAAGGGTTTTGAATGACTGCAAACTGCAAAGAGAGCTGTCTGGCATTAAGGATAGTTATCCACATTGCGAGTCGTTGTGAATGAATCATTCATGAACCACTCATATTAGCCGTGAGTCACTGTTAATCGACTCACCATGACCAGTATTAATGTTCAGTGATTGAATCATGATTGAATCATTCATTATGGTAATGTTCAGTTACTGAATCATGATTGAATAATTCATTATGGTCCGTGAATCACTGTGAATTGACTCATGACAAATATGAATCATCGACAAGTCTGCTCCAGAGGTCAAAAAAGGAAATAAATGCTGCTTTTTTGCAAAATCGTTTTTCGCTATTAACTTTTTATTTAATTAAGATAAAGCATGCTTACAACACAAAACCAGCAGGCAGGCACCACAACTGCTTCCGGCATCACCGTTCCTCGCCAAAAAGTTGAACAATGTTCAACTTTGAAAAACGGGTTCCGACGGCGTCGGATCCGTCACGATCAGCTGTTGCGCCCCGCGTTAGTCGCTGCCACTCCCCGGTTGCCACCGAACCCGTCACTGATTTTTTTTTGGGGGGGGGAGGGGGAAGGGGAGTGGTTCTTGCCCACCCCGTAGTCCGGCCTATAGCCATATGCCGCCGCGGGTGGCGAGGGGAACCACCCCCCCCCCCTCCGCGGCGGGGAACCGAATGACTTGCGCCAGTAGCCAGACTCGAACCCTTGGATTCCGAGCTCAACGCTCTACCAACTGAGCCACCCCCCGTCACTGAACGGCCGTCAACGGGTCCGTTTGACGGCGACATATCGGTTTTGACGGGTGGGAGGCCCAGTGGGAACCGCCCTTAAGTCGGATTCGGTCAAATCGCTGGATGACTACCTTCGTATAGGGTCTTCCACCATGCGCCATAAACGACGCAATTGCGCTAGATGCACGGGATAACTGGAATGTGAATGTTCATGCTGAATGAACCGGATATTATACTATTTATATTAACTCTATACTAACTATTACTATTTATACTATATACTAACTATTTATACTAACTATTAACTCTCAAAGTCCCAGAACAATGAGATCGACTGCCCTGACAGTCGATATCAGACTCACTCCATTGAAAATACACAAACACCCCGACCCCCACCCCCGGGGGATCAATTGTCTAACTAGATAACAGGTATATATTTTTTCGTCGGCAATATGGGTAAAACTAAATTATTGAGGATCAAGAGCTAAAACGCAACTGCTAATTAAAACAAATCTAAATGTACATACATGCTGACGTGATGAATATGATGATTAAGTGAATATTACATCTGCAGTGGTTTTGACGATCAGTATTTCTAAGGACATGATCGCTTAGTAAATTTTCCCAGGAATAACATAGCCATATAGGTAATGACTTTTACTGGCATTTTGACCCCCGAGTACTTCATGGGAAGGAGAATTTTGTCCCCGACCTCATCTATAAAGACAGAACACTTTACCACCCCTACTCAACACTGCAACCCCAAAGCAATAGCACCAGTCTGCCCACTTGTTTTTCATCCAACATTTGTTTGTATGGTACTAACAAAAACAGGGCCAACAAATGGTACCAACTATCACATGGTACTAACAAAAACAGGGCCAACAAATGGTACCAACTATCACATGGTACTAACAAAAACAGGGCCAACAAATGGTACCAACTATCACATGGTACTAACAAAAACAGGGCCAACAAATGGTACCAACTATCACATGGTACTAACAAAAACAGGGCCAACAAATGGTACCAACTATCACATGGTACTAACAAAAACAGGGCCAACAAATGGTACCAACTATCACATGGTACTAACAAATGGTACTATGGTACTTTTCGCTATACTAGAAAAACCTTAGAGGGGTGTCTAACCCCCCCCCCCCCCCCGGCACGGCGCGGGTTACCCTGCGTCGTGCCGGTGCTCGGCGCCACCTTCGCCGTGTCGAGGGGGGGGGGGGGGGGGGGGGGGGGGGGGGGGAGGGCGTCTAAACGTCCCCTTTCTAACTCGGCTCCTATGGAAAATAGCCGGATTTTGAACACACCGTCCGATAGCTTGTCAAAAATCCTGTCGAAACTATATTAGTAATTTTTGTTGGCTCATTGAAGTCACCAGAGGTCATCAAAGGTCACATTTTCCAGTTTTAGGACTTTGCTCCAGACACCCCCAAATATCTAAGGAACTATGATAGCTAGGAAGAAACATAAACAATCAAAAGCTTTTGCAAAAATGCAATCTCCAAAGTGTCCTCAAAGTCAATAGTTTAGGCTGCAGAGGTCACCGAATGTCACAATGTAATTTTCTGCCGAAACGTGTTTCGTGAATAACTTTGTATTGGTTAAGCATATAACAATAATTGTACCACCATCGTGTTTGTCTCGTCAAGACGCTTCTAAACAACATATCGATGGTGACCGGGTTAAGTCAACTTCAAAATTTGACCTGAGGACAAGCTCAACTGGTGACCCAGGTAGGGCATGTTGCATATGGGGCGACGCGACTCGACGAGGCAAACACAGTGGTGTCATTTGCACGTCTCTGTCTTTATTATATCAAGAGTAATTGGCAAAAAAGTGCTGGTGACCTTTAGATGACCTCAGCTGACGTTGCAGAGGTCACTGAGCAACAATTGAACCTGGGTCATCAAGAATGAGCTAAAATAACATGATTCTGAAAGAATTGACTTGATCTAATGCATATTCTCTGAAAAGGAAGCATTGACATATTTTCCCATTGACTTAAAGGGATATTGCCACCTCGCAGGCCAATATGGAGTTTTTGGTGTGTATCGGTAGTTAAGCGTTTCCGATTTCACCTGCAAAATTTGGTTCCCGAAACTCCCTCCATTATTTAAAAAAATACATTTGCACCACTCATGATTGGCACACATTCGTAAAATTGGAGTCGCCTCATCACTATTTAGCAACACTTCTTTGCGGACTATGATCTGCTTTTGAATCTCAACTGGTGCTTTTAAACTTTGACTTAAGAAATAAACTACCATCAGATCAACTACAAATATTATTATACGGTGCAGATCTCAGCAGCGATGGTGGTCGGGGGGTAGCCCTCAAATTCCAAAATTTCTTGCGTGTTTCCAACCGATTTATTGACCTCTACTAAACAGTTTTTATCACTTTGTTGTAGCCTCATCCAGCAGGTGGACGTGACTTCCCTGGCGGAGCGCTGGTGCTGGCTGGCCGGGTGGACGAGGCTGGGCGGGCTGTACCGTGGCGGCGGTCGCAGTTAAACGTTTGATTTCTTTCAGACAGGGTGCTTTAATTTAAGCTTTTGCTTTTGCGCCCTTCTGCTTCTGCTTTATGTTGAAATGCTAGTTAATTTATGTTTAATAAACATGCTGATGATGATGAATATTTCAACTCAACATCACCATTCCGTCAGTGCACTTTAACATTAAAATGCGTATGCATTTAATTATATTTTTAACAACCATAGCCTCTTTCATAATAAAACATGAATACAACAGCAAGAATGGCTATGACTCGACTTTGGGGCCGTATAAGATTTGTGACCAATACCTTATAACACAGATGGGCTTTTCAAGGTCAAGTCTCGGCGAATTCGGACGCTTCGGCTTTGGGCGGGCGCCAGTATCACAGCCAAACTGGACGAGAGCGACCATCATGAATCTAGTACTGAGCACAGCTGGGACCAACGTTTTGAAGTCAGAAATAATATAACAAATGCCGATACCCTGCTTTAGGTGCTGCAGGAGCAAGTTTGAGCTTGAGAATACACGATTGTCGATCCCTACCATTCATTTAAGTTGCTTTTTAGAAATCGTCCGGAGGTGGCGATATCCCTGTAAGGATGTGTATCCGACTCAGTGTAACGACTCAATGGATTCCGACAATTTTTGTAACGACTCAATGGATGTGTTTGCAAATTGGCACACACAAATGTTGGTATGTTACAAGTGTCATATTTAAGTTATGAAATTATAAAATCTTGGGTTCATGAGCAGCAAGCGCCCACGTACAACCCTGCTTTCCCCTTTGAAACAAGCAGACAATGCTTTGTATACTTGTATGGCCTTGAGGCAATGTACCTCAGTTTCCACCACTGTGTGAACACCAATGTAATGATTGAGCGCGTGCCTTTGGTCAAGTTAAACTTTCATGTATAACGCATATTTTTGTCAGATATACAATTACTTCTCGGTTTGGTATGCAGAAGTCTACGATAAATGTACTTGGCTTGCTAAGCAATCAACAAGTAGTTGGAATTATGCGAGGTAGGTGGCATTATGCGAGGCACTTAGGAGCTTTTATAGGGCAGTAGGGCCACTTCTGCATGGCCACGACAATAGCGCCACTTCTGCGAGCCGCAGCACACTTGTTTTACATCGGAAGGCCGATGAATACCGCATTTGGCGCAGTTATTGTTGCGTTTTTACATATTTCTGAACAAAACAATAGTAATATCTCCATTTTTGCCGTCCATTTTTACCACTACATCAACTAATCACAAGATGAATCTTCGAAAAATACCCGCTCGCCTATTAACCCGCGCGGCGCTGGGGGGTAAATTTTACCCCCTCCCTGATTTTCTCAATAACTTGAAAACTATGAAAGATATCACAGTGAAACTCATGGTACCTTATGGTGCATTAATTCTACGTCTTCTGCCAAAATTTTGTTGAAATTCGTGACAATTTTGGGGAGATAATGACGTTTTAGTGACGTCATGTCATGTCATTTTTGGTGAGAAAACGTTAAATGTTTGAAAAATCGTAGAGCATAGCATGTTATTGTAATTTGCAAATAAAAGGCATCAAAACACAGAGAATAATATTGTCTTTAAAATGGATATCTCGGATTTTCAACATTTTGGGTTTTTGACCCCCAAAAATGCAAAAAACTTTTTTTTTGGGAAGAATTTCCACAAAAGTTTTTTTTTTTAAATAAAAAAAACCGGAAGAAATAATAGAGAACCGAGTATCAACGATGCTGAAACCAAATTTCAAAGCAATATCTTTATTTTTGACTGACTTATAGCTCTCGAAGTATAAGTAACTCATGACGTCATTTGTTAAATTTGCGTTTTTTGGCTTTTACTGACCAGATACAGACAAATACATGCCACCACTGTATTTCTAAGACAAAACTAGTCTAGAAACATGCAATTTTTATTTAGATTAATTAATTACAAATATTGTCCTTATTATGACCTGACCTTGACCTGAGGACCATTATATGGGGTCAGGCTGTACAAATGGCTGCTTCTATCGAATTATACGTGTAAAATAACCCATACAACATGTGTCGCATGGCTTTCGTAGACCTGTGACCTTGTGTGACCTGATCTTGACCTTGACCTTTGCTTACAATTTCACTTTTACTTATGCAGGAGATGCATTATACAGTTGGGAGCCCTTTGTGAGATAATAGTAACAATATAAGGCTTTGGATGGAAAGTATAGCCCAAAAACCCAAATACTTAAATTTTGACACTTGACCTGACCGTGACCTGACATGTGACCTTATTTTAAGAATTTCGGGTACGCGTTAGATTCTTCTCACTGAGAGCTTTCGATCGCCGCCTTGCGCGTCTCGCTGCGGTTATTGGTTCGGAAGATACGACGGGGGTAAAATTTACCCCCAGCGCCGGGCGTTCGGATGGAGACCCCAGCGCCGCGCGGGTTAATAGCGTTCGTCGGACGACTGAATCATCATGTGTGACGTCACACGATTATGACCAATCAGACGGCAACACATATAAATAGAGTTATTAGTTTTGTTAAGATATTTCTACAATATTTTGAGAAAAATTCACATCACCATCGTCTTTTTTATGAAAAATAATATGTAAAAGTTTCCCAAAAATATAAAGTTACTAGACATGAAACTTGTCCATTGTCCATTGTACTTATGTTCTGATTAAATCCTGTAAATTTGAAACCGATCGTTCAAAAACTGTGGCTATCGTACGACCGCAAACTTTTTTGGAAGTGAGGTCACGTACCTGGCCTGGTGACATGACCTGATCTGACCCGAGGTCAAGAATTACACACAATGTGTACAATTGATGCCCAAAAACCTGTGCCAAAAATGGCAGCGCCGCCGCCGTTTTTCCGCTATCCTCGAAAATCCTTAGGGGGTCTAACCCCCCTCCCCCTCCGGCACGGCGCGGGTTAATAAAACTTGAGCTAATCGTTTGCTTTAATTCGCGTAGAAAGTACATACATGAAAATGCATATTTCAGAGATCGATACAAAAGTAACACCATTAGAGAACTGAGACGTTCTCAACCCTTATCTTCAACCCTTATTCTCAACCGTTTGTGATTATCCACTATTCAGCCACTGGACATGGACTGAACAACGTGACCATTTATTGGAGTGGTGGTGGTCGATAGGGTTGTGGGGTGCCGCAAATATGTTTGGGTATTTGATTTAACTTTTATCATCTTACATTTATAATATTTCTAAGAGTTAGTTAGTCCGATCGAGCTAGTTAGGATGCCTCAATCTGGAAAATAAAGTGAGATGAAAGCTTGATTCTGCCAGCTAGGCCCTTTTTTATATACAAATAAACATACCTGTGATATTTCGGCTGAGTTCGTGACTTCAAAAACACTTCTGCATATCCGTTACACCGAACAGCTTTCGCCGAAGCTTTCGATGCAAATACTGCTGATAAATCCAGTTCTGTTGCTCCGCCTTTGATGCAGATGTATAACTGGCCGGCCATTCCGGTCCATGCCGGGCCGTTATTTGAGATAGGACACTGTTGTAGGCGTGCGGCAATCTCCTTCAGCAAGCCCTGTTCAGACGGCAAAACACCTGCACATTATGCAGTACCCGGAGTGAGCTCGATGTAAATCGGGCTTTAGCAGCCCCTTGGCGCCATGGCTCGGCGGCATAGAGCAGATCCTTGAGGAGGCCCGTTATTTTGACCGATGCAACAACGAATCAGGAGCGCCATTTTCGTCTCCAGGGATGCATGCATTCGAGGCTATGTAACATGGAGACGGCAGTTTTGGCTTGCAGAGATCAATTGGCATAACTGAACACACGGATTTGATACCTTAGGTCACCGATATACAAAATCCGAGATAAACGAATTGTAGGCACTTATAACCTTATGCAATTCTGTAAGTTCAAATCTCTCAGACAGACACCGTGGACCCCAGGGCTGTTAAAAATGCTTCAAGTGGCGCCAACCAAAACTGGTATTAGATGAAATGGGCCACCAGTGACCGATTTTACTGTGTTTTGTGGGGTTGAATAAAACACATTGTTTTAACCTAACCTTATATATTTTGTTTGGAATAAAATAAATATGTAACTTGATAATGCAATTGAATATTTATATGTAACACACAATTAAAAAGCCAACATATGCACCTGAACTCACTTAGACAAAATAATGTGACGATTAGTGGGATATTTGAACACAAATATATCTCAAAGCGGCTGACAGTGTTTGGGGCCACCGAGTAAGGTTCAATATTGATAATATTAAGCTTAATACCAGATTCAAGGGAACTAGATATTGCAGCCTTGCCTTAATCTGTAACCAGAACAACATATTATCTGAAAACTGGCCTCATCTGGAATGAACACACCACACACCATCTTGATCTCAATATGATGCAATGCCATTAGACACATCAACATCATATACCCATTGATTAATTCCAATTGATCATATCTCGCCTAACCATCAATACACCTACCTATTCGCTACATTCCTTGTTAACCCGCGAGTTACGGGTATATTCCATAACGCGACTTACTGGGGGGGGGGGGGGGGGGGCGGGGGGGGGGGCTATTTTTGCCCTCCCCCTCCTCGGATCTTCAAAACCACTGGACCGATTGTAAAAATTCAAACGGAATTCGATATCCCTTGGAAATGTATAGAGGGAAAATAATATTGTTGACCTCAGGGTCACCGATGACGTCACAGGTCAGGTCAAATACAAAATGTTTGACCGTGTCAGAAGGTGGAAATGGATGGAATTGTCGCAAAAAATCAAACTGCAGATTACGGTCATTAGGCGTTGTAACACATGTTTATGTTTTTTCTCGTCTAGAACGCGAAAAATGGTCTTAGAACATTGTTTGTTCCATATAAATAGAAGTGAAAAGCAAAAACGGAAATGCATTTTTTATGCATAGTAATGCTGTGAGAGGTGGTCTATTTTTGTCATTTAAAGGTCATAAGTCAGTCATTTTTGAAGATATAGACTTCAAATTTGGTACACATATTCACCGAACACGTCTCGATCACAAATATTCCAGTTTTTGGATAATTCTGATTTTTTGTATGAAAATTTTGTTAAAAAAAACAAAAAAATGGATTTCTCAAATTTTGAATTAAAAAAACTTAATAATCCGAGATGGCAGTTTGATAGCCCGATCTATTTTCAGTAATTTGATTCGAGACAATTGCATTTATCTAAAACATTGTACCTTTGACAGCGTTTTCCGCAAACCATTGTTTTTCAACAAAAACCGAAGAACATGACGTCACTCTGACGTCATTCCCGGTTGACCTATCAAGACCTCATATGTTTCCTTTGGCCAAAATGTGTAGAATTAATGTGAGAGAAGTATTGCAAGTTTGGTGACAATACTGGTGTTTTTTTTAGACGTTATTGCAAAATAACGGGAGGGGGAGGGGCGAAAAATAGCCCCCCCCCCCAGTAAGTCGCGGGTTAACCTTACAATTAGTAGGAACTCAAACACAATTTCAATAGACACTGAAAAACCGCGCTGTATCTAAAATATAAATTGTTATGCCAGCTGACAGCTCTGCCACGCCATTACTCACATTTGCCTTTCACTGGAGAACACATCGATGAAGAGCTGGATTGGATTAAGGAAAGCCGACACGGAACTGTTGCAGGATTAGTTATCTCGGAAACTTAAATCCACATCGTGTGCACGGCATCTGGAACACTGCGTACCAAATTACACTACCCCCAGGCCCCAACATCACACTACCCCCAATATCACACTACCCCCAATATCACACTACCCCCAATATCACACTACCCCAACATCACACTACCCCAACATCACACTACCCCCAACATCACACTACCCCCAACATCACACTACCCCCAACATCACACTACCCCAACATCACACTACCCCAACATCACACTACCCCCAACATCACACTACCCCAAACATCACACTACCCCCAACATCACACTACCCCAACATCACACTACCCCCAACATCACACTACCCCCAACATCACACTACCCCAACATCACACTACCCCAACATCACACTACCCCCAACATCACACTACCCCCAACATCACACTACTCCCAACATCACACTACCCCCAATATCACACTACCCCCAACATCACACTACCCCCAGGCCCCAACATCACACTACCCCCAACATCACACTACCCCCAATATCACACTACCCCAACATCACACTACCCCAACATCACACTACCCCCAACATCACACTACCCCCAACATCACACTACCCCCAACATCACACTACCCCCAACATCACACTACCCCCAACATCACACTACCCCCAACATCACACTACCCCCAACATCACACTACCCCAACACCACACTACCCCCAACATCACACTACTCCCAACATCACACTACCCCAACATCACACTACCCCCAACATCACACTAACCCCCAACATCACACTACCCCAACATCACACTACCCCCAACATCACACTACCACAGGCCCCAACATCACACTACCCCCAACATCACACTACCCCCAATATCACACTACCCCCAACATCACACTACCCCCAGGCCCCAACATCACACTACCCCCAACATCACACTACCCCCAATATCACACTACCCCAACATCACACTACCCCAACATCACACTACCCCAACATCACACTACCCCCAACATCACACTACCCCCAACATCACACTACCCCCAACATCACACTACCCCCAACATCACACTACCCCCAACATCACACTACCCCCAACATCACACTACCCCAACACCACACTACCCCCAACATCACACTACTCCCAACATCACACTACCCCAACATCACACTACCCCCAACATCACACTACCCCAGGCCCCAACATCACACTACCCCCAACATCACACTTCCCCCAATATCACACTACCCCAACATCACACTACCCCAACATCACACTACCCCCAACATCACACTACCCCCAACATCACACTAACCCCAACATCACACTACCCCCAACATCACACTACCCCCAGGCCCCAACATCACACTACCCCCAACATCACACTACCCCCAATATCACACTACCCCAACATCACACTACCCCAACATCACACTACCCCAACATCACACTACTCCCAACATCACACTAACCCCAACATCACACTAACCCCAACATCACACTACCCCCAACATCACACTACCCCCAACATCACACTACCCCCAACATCACACTACCCCCAACATCACACTACCCCCAACATCACACTACCCCAACACCACACTACCCCCAACATCACACTACTCCCAACATCACACTACCCCAACATCACACTACCCCCAACATCACACTACCCCAGCCCCAACATCACACTACCCCCAACATCACACTACCCCCAATATCACACTACCCCAACATCACACTACCCCAACATCACACTACCCCCAACATCACACTACCCCCAACATCACACTAACCCCAACATCACACTACCCCCAACATCACACTACCCCCAGGCCCCAACATCACACTACCCCCAACATCACACTACCCCCAATATCACACTACACCAACATCACACTACCCCAACATCACACTACCCCAACATCACACTACCCCCAACATCACACTACCCCAGGCCCCAACATCACACTACCCCCAACATAACACTACCCCCAATATCACACTACCCCAACATCACACTACCCCAACATCACACTACCCCCAACATCACACTACCCCCAACATCACACTAACCCCCAACATCACACTACCCCCAACATCACACTACCCCCAGGCCCCAACATCACACTACCCCCAACATCACACTACCCCCAATATCACACTACCCCAACATCACACTACCCCAACATCACACTACCCCCAACAACACACTACCCCCAACATCACACTAACCCCAACACCACACTACCCCAACATCACACTACCCCCAACATCACACTACCCCCAACATCACACTACCCCAACACCACACTACCCCCAACATCACACTACCCCCAACATCACACTACCCCCAATATCACACTACCCCAACATCATACTACCCCAACATCACACTACCCCCAACATCACACTACCCCAACATCACACTACCCCCAACATCACACTACCCCCAACATCACACTACCCCCAACATCACACTACCCCCAACATCACACTACCCCCAACATCACACTACCCCCAACATCACACTACCCCAACACCACACTACCCCCAACATCACACTACTCCCAACATCACACTACCCCAACATCACACTACCCCCAACATCACACTAACCCCCAACATCACACTACCCCAACATCACACTACCCCCAACATCACACTACCCCAGGCCCCAACATCACACTACCCCCAACATCACACTACCCCCAATATCACACTACCCCCAACATCACACTACCCCAGGCCCCAACATCACACTACCCCCAACATCACACTACCCCCAATATCACACTACCCCAACATCACACTACCCCAACATCACACTACCCCCAACATCACACTACCCCCAACATCACACTACCCCCAACATCACACTACCCCCAACATCACACTACCCCCAACATCACACTACCCCCAACATCACACTACCCCCAACATCACACTACCCCAACACCACACTACCCCCAACATCACACTACTCACAACATCACACTACCCCAACATCACACTACCCCCAACATCACACTACCCCATGCCCCAACATCACACTACCCCCAACATCACACTACCCCCAATATCACACTACCCCAACATCACACTACCCCAACATCACACTACCCCCAACATCACACTACCCCCAACATCACACTAACCCCAACATCACACTACCCCCAACATCACACTGCCCCCAGGCCCCAACATCACACTACCCCCAACATCACACTACCCCCAATATCACACTACCCCAACATCACACTACCCCAACATCACACTACCCCAACATCACCCTACCCCCGACATCACACTAACCCCAACATCACACTAACCCCAACATCACACTACCCCCAACATCACACTACCCCCAACATCACACTACCCCCAACATCACACTACCCCCAACATCGCATTACCCCCAACATCACACTACCCCCAACATCACACTACCCCAACACCACACTACCCCCAACATCACACTACTCCCAACATCACACTACCCCAACATCACACTACCCCCAACATCACACTACCCCAGGCCCCAACATCACACTACCCCCAACATCACACTACCCCCAATATCACACTACCCCAACATCACACTACCCCAACATCACACTACCCCCAACATCACACTACCCCCAACATCACACTAACCCCAACATCACACTACCCCCAACATCACACTATCCCCAGGCCCCAACATCACACTACCCCCAACATCACACTACCCCCAATATCACACTACCCCAACATCACACTACCCCAACATCACACTACCCCAACATCACACTACCCCCAACATCACACTACCCCAGGCCCCAACATCACACTACCCCCAACATAACACTACCCCAATATCACACTACCCCAACATCACACTACCCCAACATCACACTACCCCCAACATCACACTACCCCCAACATCACACTAACCCCCAACATCACACTACCCCCAACATCACACTACCCCCAGGCCCCAACATCACACTACCCCCAACATCACACTACCCCCAATATCACACTACCCCAACATCACACTACCCCAACATCACACTACCCCCAACAACACAATACCCCCAACATCACACTAACCCCAACATCACACTACCCCCAACATCACACTACCCCCAACATCACACTACCCCAACACCACACTACCCCCAACATCACACTACTCCCAACATCACACTACCCCAACATCACACTACCCCCAACATCACACTACCCCAGGCCCCAACATCACACTACCCCCAACATCACACTACCCCCAATATCACACTACCCCAACATCACACTACCCCAACATCACACTACCCCCAACATCACACTACCCCCAACATCACACTAACCCCAACATCACACTACCCCCAACATCACACTACCCCCAGTCCCCAACATCACACTACCCCCAACATCACACTACCCCCAATATCACACTACCCCAACATCACACTACCCCAACATCACACTACCCCAACATCACACTACCCCCAACATCACACTAACCCCAACATCACACTAACCCCAACATCACACTACCCCCAACATCACACTACCCCCAACATCACACTACCCCCAACATCACACTACCCCCAACATCACACTACCCCAAACATCACACTACCCCAACACCACACTACCCCAACATCACACTACTCCCAACATCACACTACCCCAACATCACACTACCCCCAACATCACACTACCCCCAACATCACACTACCCCAGGCCCCAACATCACACTACCCCCAACATCACACTACCCCCAATATCACACTACCCCAACATCACACTACCCCAACATCACACTACCCCCAACATCACACTACCCCCAACATCACACTAACCCCAACATCACACTACCCCCAACATCACACTACCCCCAGGCCCCAACATCACACTACCCCCAACATCACACTACCCCCAATATCACACTACCACAACATCACACTACCCCAACATCACACTACCCCAACATCACACTACCCCCAACATCACACTACCCCAGGCCCCAACATCACACTACCCCCAACATAACACTACCCCCAATATCACACTACCCCAACATCACACTACCCCAACATCACACTACCCCCAACATCACACTACCCCCAACATCACACTAACCCCCAACATCACACTACCCCCAACATCACACTACCCCCAGGCCCCAACATCACACTACCCCATCACACTACCCCAACATCACACTACCCCCAACAACACACTACCCCCAACATCACACTAACCCCAACATCACACTACCCCCAACATCACACTACCCCCAACATCACACTACCCCCAACATCACACTACCCCAACATCACACTACCCCCAACATCACACTACCCCAGGCCCCAACATCACACTACCCCCAACATCACACTACCCCCAATATCACACTACCCCAACATCACACTACCCCAACATCACACTACCCCCAACATCACACTACCCCCAACATCACACTAACCCCAACATCACACTACCCCAACATCACACTACCCCCAGGCCCCAACATCACACTACCCCCAACATCACACTACCCCCAATATCACACTACCCCAACATCACACTACCCCAACATCACACTACCCCAACATCACACTACCCCCAACATCACACTACCCCAGGCCCCAACATCACACTACCCCCAACATAACACTACCCCCAATATCACACTACCCCAACATCACACTACCCCAACATCACACTACCCCCAACATCACACTACCCCCAACATCACACTAACCCCCAACATCACACTACCCCCAACATCACACTACACCCAGGCCCCAACATCACACTACCCCCAACATCACACTACCCCCAATATCACACTACCCCAACATCACACTACCCCAATATCACACTACCCCCCAACAACACACTACCCCCAACATCACACTAACCCCAACATCACACTACCCCCAACATCACACTACCCCCAACATCACATTACCCCAACACCACACTACCCCCAACATCACACTACTCCCAACATCACACTACCCCAACATCACACTACCCCCAACATCACACTACCACAGGCCCCAACATCACACTACCCCCAACATCACACTACCCCCAATATCACACTACCCCAACATCACACTACCCCAACATCACACTACCCCCAACATCACACTACCCCCAACATCACACTAACCCCAACATCACACTACCCCCAACATCACACTACCCCCAGGCCCCAACATCACACTACCCCCAACATCACACTACCCCCAATATCACACTACCCCAACATCATACTACCCCAACATCACACTACCCCAACATCACACTACCCCCAACATCACACTAACCCCAACATCACACTAACCCCAACATCACACTACCCCCAACATCACACTACCCCCAACATCACACTACCCCCAACATCACACTACCCCCAACATCACACTACCCCCAACATCACACTACCCCAACACCACACTACCCCCAACATCACACTACTCCCAACATCACACTACCCCAACATCACACTACCCCCAACATCACACTACCCCAGGCCCCAACATCACACTACCCCCAACATCACACTACCCCCAATATCACACTACCCCAACATCAAACTACCCCAACATCACACTACCCCCAACATCACACTACCCCCAACATCACACTAACCCCAACATCACACTACCCCCAACATCACACTACCCCCAGGCCCCAACATCACACTACCCCCAACATCACACTACCCCCAATATCACACTACCCAACATCACACTACCCCAACATCACACTACCCCAACATCACACTACCCCCAACATCACACTACCCCAGGCCCCAACATCACACTACCCCCAACATAACACTACCCACAATATCACACTACCCCAACATCACACTACCCCAACATCACACTACCCCCAACATCACACTACCCCCAACATCACACTAACCCCCAACATCACACTACCCCCAACATCACACTACCCCCAGGCCCCAACATCACACTACCCCCAACATCACACTACCCCCAATATCACACTACCCCAACATCACACTACCCCAACATCACACTACCCCCAACAACACACTACCCCCAACATCACACTAACCCCAACATCACACTACCCCCAACATCACACTACCCCCAACATCACACTACCCCCAACATCACACTACCCCAACACCACACTACCCCCAACATCACACTACCCCCAACATCACACTACCCCCAATATCACACTACCCCAACATCACACTACCCCAACATCACACTACCCCCAACATCACACTACCCCCAACATCACACTACCCCCAACATCACACTACCCCCAACATCACACTACCCCCAACATCACACTACCCCCAACATCACACTACCCCCAACATCACACTACCCCCAACATCACACTACCCCCAACATCACACTACCCCCAACATCACACTACCCCAACACCACACTACCCCCAACATCACACTACTCCCAACATCACACTACCCCAACAACACACTACCCCCAACATCACACTAACCCCCAACATCAAACTACCCCAACATCACACTACCCCCAACATCACACTACCCCAGGCCCCAACATCACACTACCCCCAACATCACACTACCCCCAATATCACACTACCCCCAACATCACACTACCCCCAGGCCCCAACATCACACTACCCCCAACATCACACTACCCCCAATATCACACTACCCCAACATCACACTACCCCAACATCACACTACCCCCAACATCACACTACCCCCAACATCACACTACCCCCAACATCACACTACCCCCAACATCACACTACCCCCAACATCACACTACCCCCAACATCACACTACCCCCAACATCACACTACCCCAACACCACACTACCCCCAACATCACACTACCCCAGGCCCCAACATCACACTACCCCCAACATCACACTACCCCCAATATCACACTACCCCAACATCACACTACCCCAACATCACACTACCCCCAACATCACACTACCCCCAACATCACACTAACCCCAACATCACACTACCCCCAACATCACACTACCCCCAGGCCCCAACATCACACTACCCCAACATCACACTACCCCCAATATCACACTACCCCAACATCACACTACCCCAACATCACACTACCCCAACATCACACTACCCCCAACATCACACTAACCCCAACATCACACTAACCCCAACATCACACTACCCCCAACATCACACTACCCCCAACATCACACTACCCCCAACATCACACTATCCCCAACATCACACTACCCCCAACATCACACTACCCCAACACCACACTACCCCCAACATCACACTACTCCCAACATCACACTACCCCAACATCACACTACCCCCAACATCACACTACCCCAGGCCCCAACATCACACTACCCCCAACATCACACTACCCCCAATATCACACTACCCCAACATCACACTACCCCAACATCACACTACCCCCAACATCACACTACCCCCAACATCACACTAACCCCAACATCACACTACCCCCAACATCACACTACCCCCAGGCCCCAACATCACACTACCCCCAACATCACACTACCCCCAATATCACACTACCCCAACATCACACTACCCCAACATCACACTACCCCAACATCACACTACCCCCAACATCACACTACCCCAGGCCCCAACATCACACTACCCCCAACATAACACTACCCCCAATATCACACTACCCCAACATCACACTACCCCAACATCACACTACCCCCAACATCACACTACCCCCAACATCACACTAACCCCCAACATCACACTACCCCCAACATCACACTACCCCCAGGCCCCAACATCACACTACCCCCAACATCACACTACCCCCAATATCACACTACCCCAACATCACACTACCCCAACATCACACTACCCCCAACAACACACTACCCCCAACATCACACTAACCCCAACATCACACTACCCCCAACATCACACTACCCCCAACATCACACTACCCCCAACATCACACTACCCCAACACCACACTACCCCCAAACATCACACTACCCCCAACATCACACTACCCCCAATATCACACTACCCCAACATCACAATACCCCAACATCACACTACCCCCAACATCACACTACCCCCAACATCACACTACCCCAACATCACACTACCCCCAACACCGACGAGCAAACAACATATATGCCAGCCCGTTGTCATGGTAACCAATGTTATTATCACCAGAACTCTTGTCATGTTACAGACTAAAACTCTATGCACCAATACAATTTATAAACGGTCAGGTGAGATGTAGGGTGCAGCTAGCGCTAGCATACTTATTTTGACCAAGTGACGTGGGAAGCGTGCTGTGACGTGGTGGTAACCACTGACGACGCTTCAAACAAACGCTGAAGCGCATTCGATGGTTGGCACTCCAATCGATGATAATAGGCCCTCAAATGCATGCAATGAAAATCGGCATCAGTTTTATATCGATATTTATCTGAATAACTACTTGAAATATTAGTTACCTATAAACAAACGTGAATAACAATAAGAATCATGAACCATCAATAAGAAACTGCAACAAACATGAAGATATCTACCAATCACATTTACATAATGCGATACTTACTATGAAGATTGAAGCGATTGATATCATCTAAGACAGAGATGAGGGAATGTGCAAAGAAAAAAATGAATGATTTCAGTATTTATCCCTATTCCCTGCGGGCGGCCAAAATTACGTTAACCAGCGGGGGGGGGGGGGGGGGGGGTCAGATTCTGCCCCCCCCCCCCCCAGAGATCTCGAGAACCACTCGGTCGATTTCGATGGAGAAAACGCAATTCGATTCTTCATGAAAAGATCCTTGTTTTACGGGCCAAAAATGTATTTTGTGTTCAAAAATGGGGGGCCAGGGGGCAAAAACAAAAATGTGGCGTGTTTTTTTTTAAAGTCATGGCGGACATGTGGTTTGGTTGATTTAAATGCCCAAATTTTTTTTTAGCTTCAAATGTACTGGTCCGTAATATACTAAAAGCTAAATACCAAAATAAAAAAATCATATGCGTATTCAGGGAATGTAAAATGGGGGGGGGGGGGTCATTTTCTGATAACACATTTGTGCTGTTCGTGATTGTTTGGGATGACATGAACGTCACATGTGGGCACTACTTGCTGTAATTTGTTAAATTAAATATATTGCGCATAGGCAGATCCAGGAAAACAACGTGGGGGGGGGGGGGGGGGCATCATGCGAGTAACGCTTTTATCATCTTACTAATTTGAAGTTGGACCTAATTTGAGGTATGGTATCGCCTCCCATTTTCTGTACCTGAGTGCGCCTCTGCCAACAAACATGTATAATCCCAGTATGTATGATGCATATTGCATTAAAAATGTTTCTGATGCATTTATTGCACCGCAAACTACGAAGAAAGTATGCGCCGCACAACCACATTCGTAACACCCTCCCCAAAACAGGAACCTGGCACCGCCTCTGCTGGCCCGATTTTTTACATTTTTTTGACACAACACGCGCCATTCAAAGTTAGGAAAAGTCACAAAGTTGCAAGACGCTAGGCCTAACGGTTTAGAAACGGCAAGTGAAAAACCACCGGGGGAGGCAGAATCTGCCCCAGCAGGAAATAGGGTTATATTAGTATCAGTATCAGTATTTATATTAACTATCAATACTTGTTATTGTATTTACTTTTATATCTAACTAGTATGCATCTACAAATACTATTATTTCTCATGTCACAATAGACCCAGACAATATACCTAGATTGGTGCTAATGTTGTGTGGACTTGTGCAAGATAACATTATGTACTGCAAAATCAAGGGCCATATCCATGGCAGATCATGGAGATGTCTTTTTCTTTAAAGGGTCAGGTCAAAATAAGTATGCTAGCGCATGCTGTACCCGGCGAGGTGTATTCTCAAATATCACGATTCGTGGGAGCCGCTGTTAAATTCTTAGCAGGCGCGCAATGAGGACGATCTGAGACCAAATGGGCCAAGTAGATCTCGGCCCAAGGTTGCTGGCTGGTGGTATCGGGGGTTGGCAGCTAGCAATGATAGAAAGAGAAACTAGACAGCCAATTTAAAACCTATGTGTAGTTATGCACTACTCGTTACATAATTGATGACCACACAGCCAGGGGTGGTAAAAGTGTGTTGAGTGGCCCGACCAAAAGTGGCACATTCAAAAATGACCCCAGCACAGCTGGGGTCATTTTTTTACTTCACATGAATACCCTAACACCTGGCTGCATGCTCACATCATCCCTATATTTTAACGAGCGCCGTGCCGGGGAGGGGGGTTAGACACCCCCTCAGGTTTTTCGCGAATAGCGGAAAAACGGCGACGCGCAGCGCCGCCATTTTTAACACGGCTGTTTGTGCATCATTGTCCACATTATGTTAAAACAAATATCGGGTCATCTTAGGCCAGGTCACCAGACCAGGTCACGTGGCCCCACCACCAAAAAAACTTGTGGTCGTACCGCAGTCACAGTTTTGGGATGATCGGTTTTACACTTACAGGATTGCATAAGGTCACATATATCTACAATTCGTTTATCTTGCATTTTTAATATCAGCGACCTAAGGTCGGTTTAATTTCGTGACCTCCCTGTTATAAGTCTAAGGGCAAATATTCAAATGCTTCCTATTCTAAGAAGACGCAAGATAGCAGTCTAATTCCTTCTGGATCATGTTATTATAGGGCATTATTGATGACCTAGCTGCCATTTTTGTTCAGTGACCCCTACAGGGTCAGCCGAGGTCATTCGAGGTCACCAACAGTTTTATGTCAATAACTCTCGACATAATGACGATAGAGAAGTGAAACCGACACCAATGTGCTTATCTCATTGCGGTACGTCTTCACATATGCAACATGACCTACTTGGGTCACCACCACTTGACCTTGACCCCTGAGGTCACATTTGTAAGATGACCTGACCTGGTCAACACTAATATGAGGCGAAACTTTTGACGAGACAGCCATGATGACGTCAAAATTATTGCCTTGTCGTTATTAGGTAAAAAGCTATTCGTGATAAACGTTTTTGTAAATAGCCTTTTTGACATTTGATGAGCTCTAGAGCCTCAACTATTAACCTGAGCTTAAAATCGAGGGCTTCTGGCGATTGCATTTTTGCAAGAGCTTTCCATTGTTATTTTAAGTTTGTTCCTAGCTATCCTGTGATATCTGGGGGGTTCTGGAGCGAAGTCCTAAAACTTGAAAATATGTACTTAAGATGACTTCTGGTGACCTCAATATTGACTTGAGGAAAAAATGTCTAAGTACTTTCGAATGTACTTGTCGAGAACTTTTGAACGTTTTTTTCTGCGTCTTTCTAGCCCTTTTAGTTTTTGAGTTAGAGGTGTGGGGTCCCAGAACAGTGAAATCCACTGTCCTGACAGTGGACCTCCATTGAAAATGCACTAGTACCCCGGCCCCGCCCCCGGGGGAATCTACTGTCCGGATTTAACGCGCCGTGCCGGGGGTGGGGCGTTTAGACGCCCCCCTAAGGTTTTTAAAAGATATAAGAAAAAACGGCTGCGCACAGCGCAACCGTTTTTGGCAAAGCTGTTACCCTATTCCCTGCGAGCGGCCAGAATTACGTTAACCTGCGGGGGGCAGATTCTGCCCCCCAGAGATCTCGAGAACCGCTCAGTCGATTTCGATGGGAAAAGCGCCATTCGATGCGTCATGCGACAAGATCTCTCTTTTTGGACCCCTACATTTTTGTTTTGTTAAAAAAAAAGGGGCCAGGGGGTAAAAAAGCCGAAAATTTTGGGTGTTTTTGAAAGGTCATTGCAGCCATGTGGCTCGACCGATTTTGATGTCCCAAACGTTTTTGAGCTTCAAATGTACTAGTCTTTAATATATCAAATAACAAAAAACAAAATAAAAAATCATAGGCGTATTCAGGGAATGTAAAATGGGGGGATTTTCTGAAGAAGAAAAAATATGTGCTGTTCGTGATTGTTTGGGATGTCATGAACGTCACATGTGGGCATTATATGCTATTTGTTAAATTTGATATATTGCGCATAGGCGGATCCAGGAAAAAAAAGCATAGGGGCACCATGCGCGTAACGCTTTTATCATCTTACTAATTTGAAGTTGGACCTAATTTGAAGATGGGTATCGCGTCCCATTTTTTATCCTGAGTGCGCCCCTGCCCCCAAAATATGTACAATCTATGATGCATATTGCATTGGAATTGTTTCTGACGCATTTATTGCACTGCAAACCACGAAGGAAGTATGCGCCGCTAAACCGCATTCGTAACACCATCCCCAAAACAGGAGCCTGGAACCACCTCTGCAGGACCGATTTTTTTCTCAAAATTTTGCCACAACACGCGCCATTCAATTTCGGGAAAAGTCACACAGTTTTAGGACGCTAGGCTTAACGGTTTAGAAGCGGGAAGTGAAAAACTACCGGGGGGGGGGGGGGCAGAATCTGCCCCCGCAGGGAATAGGGTTAAGGTATACATTTCTCAAATATTGTAAAATTCTTGACCACGGGTCATCTCAGGTCAGGTCACCAGGCCAGGTCACGTGATCCCACCTAAAAAACGTGTGCGGTCGTACCACAGCCACAGTTTTTGGCCGAGCAATTTCGTACTTACAGGATTTCATAAGGGTTTGCCGGGCTGGGGGTTGGTGGGCCGGGCTGGGCCGGGCTGGGGGTTGGTGGGCCCGGGCTGGGGGTTGGTGGGCCCGGGCCGGTACCTACAATTCGTTTATCTCGGATTTTGTGTATATCTGTGACCTAAGGTCGGGTCAATTTCGTGACCTCCCCATTATAAGTCAATGGGTAACTATTAAAATGCTTCCTATTCTGAGGATACGCATGATATCAGCCCAATTCCTTCTGGATCATGTTATAATAGGCCATTCTTGAAGACCCAGGTGCATTTTTGGCTCAGTGACCCCACGTGTTGAATCTATCGTCCGGATTTTTTTTTCTCGTCGGATTACAAAAAAGAGTAAATGTAAATTATTGGCAATCAAGAGCTGAAACGCAACTGCTAATCTAAACAAATGTAAATGTACATACATACTGACGTGATGAATATGATGATTAAGTGAATAATACATCTGAAGTGGTTTGGACGATCAGTATTTCTAAGGCCATGATCGCTTGGTAAATTTTCAGAGGAATGACATAGTCATGATTTTTGCTGGCATTTTGACCCCGAGTACTTCATGAGAAGGAGCATTTTGTCCCGACCTTATCCATAAGGACAGCATACTTTACCACCCCTGCACACAGCACAAATATTTGGTCAAAATATAATATTTCTGACCCGAGGCAATTTCTAAGAGAGCATATTTTGACGCCAGCTTTCTGTAGTGGGTTGGCACTTTCAACACAACAGACTGTGGCTTTGCCACACGACCACAACCTTTGTTTTAGGTAAGGTCACTTGACGTGATCTGGTGACCTGAGATGAGATAACCTGTGGTCAAAATTTCCACACAATGTGGGTAACTTATTCCCAAACAGATGTGCCAAATTTGGCGGCGCTGTGCGCCGCTGTTTTCCCATACTTTTCGAAAAACTTCAGGGGGATCAAAATGACCCCCTACCAGGGCGAAGGTTAACCCTCGCCCGTGTAGGGCAAAATCACTACGTGTTCGGGTAGGGGGTTGGTACGACCCTTAGCGTTTCTCCCCCTAATTGAGCTAGAGCTTCGATTCGAAGACGAGCGTGTTGCTTGTGACGAGAGGAAGCCGATGATACCTGATGTTAATGTCTTGGATCATTAGGTGACCTCTGAGGTCATGTCAATCACACAAAAGTCATCAAAATTGAAAATGCGTATAAATTGCATTTTATCGAGCTAGAATCGTGAATGAGCATATCATAATGCTTAATTGGTGCCAAATTCGTAAGCAGCATCACATAATGTCCTAAAAATGACAAAATTCCAAAAAAGTCATGTCAGGTCATCTGAGGTCAGCGACCTCGGTTGACCTGTGGATGCGCATGACCTCAATGGAACATATAATTATCTAAAATGGATCCCAAATTTGAAATCAGCGTCACAAATTGTCCTAGAAACCGCCAGAAGCCCAAAAAAGTAATCTGAGGTCATCGGAGGTCAATGAACTCAGTTGACCTCTCAAAAGGTCAATCGAGGTCACAATCTCAGTGGAAACCACAACTGTCACCTGGAAACACCTTTGCATATGCTCCTGAACAACAAACACTCAGAAACGGCACAAGTTACGAGCATTGATCTGCGGGACGCCAGGTGCGCCAGACATGACCTTGTGAATCAGGTCATAGGTCACGGGTCATGTGGGTTAGAAATTCAAATGTTCAGATTATGTGTCCAATTTTTCAAAAGTAGGGCACTGAAAGTTTCATCGAAATCAGTTAGAAACTACGCGAGTTATTCCAGAAAAATCTGAGGGCGGGGATGGCATCCACCCCTACCCGGGCGAGGGTTAATGTATGCATGTCATAAATACAGTATTGTGCAAGTTGCCTGTAGGTACACCGTCCCTGTACACGAGTGAGTTCACTTTGTTCCATTAATTTCAAAAATATATATTTCCCGTTTCTTATTTCATCCATTCTTTCCCATTCCCATTTAACCACAAGTCAATGCGTTTCAAATGGGGTGTCACATGAATGGCTGTAATCGACACCCTCTACTTACTGACCGCTAAAACTGGGACTCAACAGCAGAACAAAGAGACGGCGGAGCGTCGCCCTCCGACCACGCCCACTTCAGTGGTGCCATCTATATGGTACTCATGGTCCCGCCACGGTAATCTCGGCCGGGGCGCTCGGCCAGGCAGCAGCGGAGTAATGCAGCAGCGATGCCAGCGACATCTCTGTGTCATACACGGAACTAACGGACTGCGGACACGCTGCAGCCATGTATAAAAAAAAGCACTTGCATCAGAGTTCGCCACGGGCCGGGCTGGCACTATGGGCCTGGGCTGGGCCTCAACTTCAAGAAAATCGCCGGGCTCTGCACGGGCCTGGGCTGATCATTTTGAAGTAATGCGCGCAAGCTCAGGTCAGAGCTTAAACATATTTTAACCAGCAGTTCACTTCCACAGCAACACACTGTTGCTGTGGCTGTGGCTTTTCGTTTTTTTTTTTGGTTAGCATAGTTGGCTCCTTTTTTCGCATTTATAGTATACAAGTAAATATGCTAGGATAATGACTGCAAATTTTGTGAAAATAATAATATGCTTAATCTGAACGGGCCGGACCGGGCCTGGGCCTCAATATTATGAATTTGACCGGGCCTGGGCTTGGGCTTGGTGCTCATGGGCCCGGGCCGGGCCGGGCTGGGGGTCGGTGGGCCTGGGCCGGGCCGGGCTGGGGTTGGTGGGCCTGGGCCGGGCCGGGCTGGGGTTGGTGGGCCCGGGCTGGGCCGGGCTGGGGGTTGGTGGGCCCGGCTGGGCCGGGCTGGGGGTTGGTGGGCCCGGGCTGGGCAGGGCTGGGGGTTGGTGGGCCCGGGCCGGGCTGGGCTGGGGGTTGGTGGGCCAGGGCTGGGCCGGGCTGGGGGTTGGTGGGCCTGGGCCGGGCCGGGCTGGGGGTTGGTGGGCCTGGGCCGGGCCGGGCTGGGGGTTGGTGGGCCCGGGCCGGGCCGGGCTGGGGGTTGGTGGGCCCGGGCCGGGCTGGGGGTTCTTGGGCCGGGCTGGGCTGGGGGTTGGTGGGCCTGGGCCGGGCCGGGCTGGGGGTTGGTGGGCCGGGCCGGGCTGGGCTGGGGGTTGGTGGGCCTGGGCCGGGCCGGGCTGGGGGTTGGTGGGCCGGGCCGGGCCGGGCTGGGGGTTGGTGGGCCGGGCCGGGCTGGGCTGGGGGTTGGTGGGCCTGGGCCGGGCCGGGCTGGGGGTTGGTGGGCCGGGCTGGGGGTTCGTGGGCCGGGCCGGGCTGGGCTGGGGGTTCGTGGGCCGGGCCGGGCTGGGCTGGGGGTTGGTGGGCCTGGGCCGGGCCGGGCTGGGGGTTGGTGGGCCGGGCCGGGCTGGGGGTTGGTGGGCCGGGCCGGGCCGGGCTGGGGGTTGGTGGGCCTGGGCCGGGCCGGGCTGGGGGTTGGTGGGCCGGGCCGGGCCGGGCTGGGGGTTGGTGGGCCGGGCCGGGCCGGGCTGGGGGTTGGTGGGCCTGGGCCGGGCCGGGCTGGGGGTTGGTGGGCCGGGCCGGGCCGGGCTGGGGGTTGGTGGGCCCGGGCTGGGCCGGGCTGGGGGTTGGTGGGCCTGGGCCGGGCCGGGCTGGGGGTTGGTGGGCCGGGCCGGGCCGGGCTGGGGGTTGGTGGGCCCGGGCTGGGCCGGGCTGGGGGTTCGTGGGCCGGGCCGGGCTGGGCTGGGGGTTCGTGGGCCGGGCCGGGCCGGGCTGGGGGTTGGTGGGCCGGGCCGGGCTGGGGGTTGGTGGGCCCGTGACGAACACTGACTTGCATCCACGGCACGCAAAAAGTTGAGAGCTTGTGCATTTTCTCAACAATTTTGTTTTGTTAAAATGTGTTTCTGACATTGTATTTGAACGTGACGCAAAAAAGCAAAAACACATCGGTTCTGTGTCTCAGGCTCAAATAAAATTCGGTCACTAATCAGTTATATTCTTGATCAATATACTGAATACTCCGCTACTTTGGCAAGCGCAACCCACTTTCACATCCTTCGTCATATCCTTGCCAACGAGTCCTTGGAGTCCTTGGAGTCGCGTTAGCGGTATTTCTGCAAAATGCCTGTCGGATTCGCATAAGTTTGGGTAATACAATTAAATACAACCGACCCGAAAAACAACGGTTGGCCACATGCCAATTCCTCCTCAATCCCAGCCTTTGTTTTTCGTAGTACCTCCATTTGTACGAAATGGAATTGACCTGCTTATCTTGCTGGTACGTCTAGTGCAGTGGCCGTCTATACAGCGCCAGTTTTACAAGTAGCTGCACGGGTCCGTTCCAGCTAGTTTAGGTTACCCAATGAAGCCGTTTTCAGGTTTTCTATTGTGCTCGTCCTGCACTTAACAAGCCGCCGATCATTGACCGACAGAGCTGCAGTATTTCGACCCAGCTACCCGGAGAAGGAAATTCTGACATGATCCGGCGACGGAAATCTCTGACATCATGATCCAGAGACGGAAATCTCTGACATCTTGATCCGGAGACGGAAATCTCTGACATCATGATCCAGAGACGGAAATCTCTGACATGATCCGGAGACGGAAATCTCTGACATGATCCGGAGACGGAAATCCCTGACACGATCCGGAGACGGAAATCTCTGACATCATGATCCAGAGACGGAAATCTCTGACATGATCCGGAGACGGAAATCTCTGACATCATGATCTGGAGACGGAAATATCTGGCATGATCCGGAGACGGAAATCTCTGACATCATGATCTGGAGACGGAAATCTCTGACATCATGATCCAGATACGGAAATATCTGGCATCATGATCCAGAGACGGAAATCTCTGACACGATCCGGAGACGGAAATCTCTGGCATGATCCGGAGGCGGAAATCTCTGGCATCATGATCCAGAGACGGAAATATCTGGCATCATGATCCAGAGACGGAAATCTCTGGCATGATCCAGAGACGGAAATCACTGACATCATGATCCAGAGACGGAAATCTCTGACATCATGATCCAGAGACGGAAATATGATCCAGAGACGGAAATCTCTGGCATGATCCGGAGACGGAAATATGATGATCTGGAGACGGAAATCTCTGGCATCATGATCCAGAGACGGAAATCACTGACATCATGATCCAGAGACAGAAATATCTGACATCATGATCCAGAGACGGAAATCTCTGACATCATGATCCGGAGACGGAAATCTCTGACACGATCCGGAGACGGAAATCTCTGACATCATGATCCAGAGACGGAAATCTCTGACATCATGATCCAGAGACGGAAATCTCTGACATCATGATCCAGAGACGGAAATCTCTGACATCATGATCCAGAGACGGAAATCTCTGACACGATCCGGAGACGGAAATATCTGACATCATGATCCAGAGACGGAAATCTCTGACATGATCCGGAGACGGAAATCTTTGACATCATGATCCGGAGACGGAAATCTCTGACATCATGATCCAGAGACGGAAATCTCTGACATCATGATCCAACGATTGTGCGTGCTGGATCACAACACATTCTATTTATTTTATTCTTTCCTTGGATAGAAAATGGTGATAATGTGTTTCAAATACCTTTATAACAAAACGAAAGCAGCAATCTCGTCATGATCATGTGATGATGACCAATATAATAGTTAGAAATATTAGTAGATAATAGATAGTAGAAATAGTAATAGATAATAGTTGGGAAAGTAGACAATGTGTATGGTGATCAGATAGACAAACCAGACACAAATCACTACACATTTTGATCATATCGGGCATTCCTATCAAAAGGTTCAGATAACTGAAGATCGGAGGGCCTTCTTTGTTCGAGAGTTCCTCTAGATAAATCAAGTATGCTTGTTGTTTTTTTTTCTCACGTTATTTAAAAATTGAAGTTTTGCAACTTTCTTGCGACAGATGTTTTCACGGCGAACTTGTGTTACCAGTTTCAGTTCTGCTCGACTCGGCGCGTCTCTCACTAAGCTGCCACAGAACGGAGCAGAGCTGCTAACAGCTCCCTCCTTGCCGCGCCCCCCCCCCCCTCCCCCACCCGGTCCGGTCCGGACGGTGTCTCGCACGATAGTTAATTAGGTCAACAGTACGACTAATTTTAATTATCACCCCCCCCCCCCCCTTAACGGCCGTTCTGAGTCGTTTCACAGGTGGGCTTGACGTCTCACCCGGCCGGCACGTGTGGGGGACACGCGACACGTGTGGGGGACACGCGACACGTGTGGGGGACACGCGACACGTGTGGGGGACACGCGACACGT
Source organism: Chirona hameri (assembly GCA_036785665.1). Lineage (NCBI taxonomy): Eukaryota > Metazoa > Arthropoda > Thecostraca > Balanomorpha > Balanidae > Chirona > Chirona hameri. The sequence goes on from JAXIVJ010005972.1 coordinate 43,772, forward strand.
GTGGGGGACACGCGACACGTGTGGGGGACACGCGACACGTGTGGGGGACACGCGGCACGTGTGGGGGACACGCGACACGTGTGGGGGACACGCGACACGTGTGGGGGACACGCGACACGTGTGGGGGACACGCGACACGTTTGGGAGACACGCGACACGTGTGGGGGACACGCGACACGTGTGGGGGACACGCGACACGTGTGGGGGACACGCGACACGTGTGGGGGACACGCGACACGTGTGGGGGACACGCGACACGTGTGGGGGACACGCGACACGTGTGGGGGACACGCGACACGTGTGGGGGACACGCGACACGTGTGGGGGACACGCGACACGTGTGGGGGACACGCGACACGTGTGGGGGACACGCGACACGTGTGGGGGACACGCGACACGTGTGGGGGACACGCGGCACGTGTGGGGGACACGCGACACGTGTGGGGGACACGCGACACGTGTGGGTGACACGCGACACGTGTGGGGGACACGCGACACGTGTGGGAGACACGCGACACGTGTGGGGGACACGCGACACGTGTGAAGGACACGCGACACGTGTGGGGGACACGCGACACGTGTGGGGGACACGCGACACGTGTGGGGGACACGCGACACGTGTGGGGGACACGCGACACGTGTGGGGGACACGCGACACGTGTGGGGGACACGCGACACGTGTGGGGGACACGCGACACGTGTGGGGGACACGCGACACGTGTGGGGGACACGCGACACGTATGGGGGACACGCGACACGTGTGGGGGACACGCGACACGTGTGGGGGACACGCGACACATGTGGGGGACACGCGACACGTGTGGGGGACACGCGACACGTGTGGGGGACACGCGACACGTGTGGGGGACACGCGACACGTGTGGGGGACACGCGACACGTGTGGGGGACACGCGACACGTGTGGGGGACACGCGACACGTGTGGGGGACACGCGACACGTGTGGGGGACACGCGACACGTGTGGGGGACACGCGACACGTGTGGGGGACACGCGACACGTGTGGGGGACACGCGACACGTGTGGGGGACACGCGACACGTGTGGAGGAAACGCGACACGTGTGGGGGACACGCGACACGTGTGGGGGACACGCGACACGTGTGGGGGACACGCGACACGTGTGGGGAACACGCGACACGTGTGGGAGACACGCGACACGTGTGGGGGACACGCGACACGTGTGGGGGACACGCGACACGTGTGGGGGACACGCGACACGTGTGGGGGACACGCGACACGTGTGGGGGACACGCAACACGTGTGGGGGACACGCGACACGTGTGGGGGACACGCGACACGTGTGAAGGACACGCGACACGTGTGGGGGACACGCGACACGTGTGGGAGACACGCGACACGTGTGGGGGACACGCGACACGTGTGGGGGACACGCGACACGTGTGGGGGACACGCGACACGTGTGGGGGACACGCGACACGTGTGGGGGACACGCGACACGTGTGGGGGACACGCGACACGTGTGGGGGACACGCGACACGTGTGGGAGACACGCGACACGTGTCGGGGACACGCGACACGTGTGGGGGACACGCGACACGTGTGGGGGACACGCGACACGTGTGGGGGACACGCGACACGTGTGGGGGACACGCGACACGTGTGGGGGACACGCGACACGTGTGGGGGACACGCGACACGTGTGGGGGACACGCGACACGTGTGGGGGACACGCGACACGTGTGGGGGACACGCGACACGTGTGGGAGACTGACGAGACGGATTGAAACGGGATAGTAAGAGGATACTGGCCAGTAAGGGAGCGAGAAATCCCTTTTTTGGAAAGTGCAATGTACAATTGCTGGAAAAGTGGCCTTATACATTTGGAAGACCACATGCAAAATCTCATTCCGATCTGTGACCGCTTTAGATAAGCGCATCGATCTGGAGTGAACCCATATCGGCTGCTCCCGGCGTTGCAGTCTCTACGGCGCCGCGCCTTATGTAAGTCTGTGGCGGCAGGCCGCTAACACCACGCGGCTCGCTGCGTCGGCGGCCGGACGGCCGGGCGCGCGGCGCGCAAGCTATGACGATTCTTCATAGGTGGTTCTATGGCAATGGTGGCCGTGACTGGACCCACAGATCCCGTATCCGGACCCGTTGAAATAAAGGCCAAGTCTGGTGGCTGTGCCCTATGTTATAATTGCATTAATCATTTTGGAAAATAGGAGTGACTTCGCTGGGTCTCACGTTACGGGTTTGTCCGAGTCCGGTCTATATCCAGGTATTTCGATTTGATATTACCTGTCATTTCATACAAATTACACGTCCACTTGACAGTTGTCATCGAATTCAAAATTTATCTTATTAGAACTGATCTGAACGCTGTTCTCGTAACAATGCAAGTTTAAATCAAGCTTGTTCATATTTTGCATTTGTTGTTATAAGTCCAGGAGGGAGGAACGAACCTGGTTCCCAGTATGAACGACGTTGACGGTTAGCATAGTCGTCAGTCTGTGCTCACAAAGACAAATCAACTGACATGGGGACAATCATATACATATAATCGTACGTACACGACAGGATAGGGAGCGTTAACCATTATCTTCTTCAGAGTACATAGACCTACGCTCCAAAACAGCAGCGACAACAATCGAAGGTCGCAGTCATGGTTGCAGTCTGAAATATTTATGGCACTTCGAACGTACTAAGTACTTCCAGCGCAAACTGCCTCAGTGCGGGTTAGAAGCAGTACGACCCGACACACTTAGTAGTCATACATGAAAGTAGACTCGGAGGTCGACGTCTGCCTTGATAACAAACTTTTTCCTCGCAGCCCTCGCCGCCTGCCGTGACGCGATCAGAGCGTGTCGCCTCTCCTGATTATACACTGATCGTGACGCATCACGCATCCGACACAAGTTTGACACGCCTCTCGACACTTTGTGAGTGACACGGGAAGAACTTAGACAGGTGACACGGGAAGAACTTAGACAGGTCCAGTGGCCGGTCACGCGCACCGTCAATGTCACGGGCGGTTCCGTGATCGGACCCTCCCAGTTTATCATATCAGTTTATCATATCGTCGACTTCCCAGTTCAGTTGTGGAACCCTGAACCTCCTCAGTGGATGATGAAGTTGTCTTCTAGCCGCCAGAATCACATCGACCGCCCTGCACAATGATTGTGCAGGAGGTGACTAAGGAGGTCGTATAGAGAACCGCCTACTTTGCGCACTCTGAGAACGTGCTGGTGGTGATGGTGACGGACGGTGACGGATGGTGACGGACGGTGACGGATGGTGACGGACGGTGACGGATGGTGACGGATGGTGACGGACGGTGACGGATGGTGACGGACGGTGACGGATGGTGACGGATGGTGACGGACGGTGACGGACGGTGACGGACGGTGACGGATGGTGACGGATGGTGACGGACGGTGACGGACGGTGACGGATGGTGACGGACGGTGACGGATGGTGACGGACGGTGACGGATGGTGACGGACGGTGACGGATGGTGACGGATGGTGACGGATGGTGACGGATGGTGACGGACGGTGACGGACGGTGACGGACGGTGACGGATGGTGACGGACGGTGACGGACGGTGACGGATGGTGACGGCGAGGTTCGGGGGAGGGCGGTCGATGTGATTCTGGCGGCTAGAAGACAACGTCATCATCCCCTGAGAAGGTTCAGGGTTCCACAGCTGAACTGGGAAGTCGACGCCTACCCTGATATGATAAACTGGGAGGGTCTGATCACGGAACCGCCCGTGACATTGACGGTGCGCGTGACCGGCCACTGGACCTGTCTAAGTTCTTCCCGTGTCACCTGTCTAAGTTTGTCCCGTGTCACTCACAAAGTGTCGAGAGGCGTGTCAAACTTGTGGCGGATGCGTGATGCGTCACGATCAGTGTATGATCAGGAGAGGCGACACGCTCTGATCGTGTCACGGCAGGCGGCGAGGGCTGCGAGGAAAAAGTTTGTTATCAAGGCAGACGTCGACCTCTGAGTCTACTTTCATGTACGACTACTTAGTGTGTCGGGTCGTGCTGCTTCTAACCCGCACTGAGTGCAGTTTGCGCTGGAAGTACCTAGTACGTTCGAAGTGCCGTAAATATTTCAGACTGTAACCATGACTGCGACCTTCGTTTGTTGTCGCTGCTGTTTTGGAGCGTAAGTACTGTGAAGAAGATCATGGTTAACGCTCCCTACCTGTCGTGTACATACGATTGTATGTATATGATTGCACCCATGTTAGTTGATTTGTCTTTGTGAGCACAGACTGACGACCATGTTAACCGTCAACGTCGTTCATACTGGGAACCAGGTTCGTTCCTCCCTGCTGGACTTTTCACACAAATGCAAAATATGAACCAGACTGATTTCAACTTGTATTGTTACGAGAACAGCGTTCAGATCAGTTAGAATAAAATCAAATTTGAATTACATGACAACTGTCAAGTGGACGTGTAATTTGTATGAAATAGCAGGTAATATCAATGCGAAATACCTGGATGTAGATCCGGACTCGGACAAATCGGAAACTTGAGACCCGGCGAAGTCACTCCTATTTCCCAAAATGATGAATGCAATTCTAACATAGGACACAGCCACCAGACTTGGCCTTTGTTTCAACGGGTCCGGATACGGGATCTGTGGGTCCAGTCACGGCCACCATTGCCATAGAACCACCTAGAATAATCGTCATAGCTTGCGCGCCGCGCGCCCGGCCGTCCGGCCGCCGACGCAGCGAGCCGCGTGGTGTTAGCGCCCTGCCGCCACCGACTTACATAAGGCGCGGTGCCGTAGAGACTGCATCGCCGGGAGCAGCCGACATGGGTTCACTCAAGCTCGATGCGCTTATCTAAGCGCATCGATCTGGCGATCACATCTCGGAAGCGATCACATCTCAGACGTCATTCAGCAGCTCGGCTGGTTGCGAGCGGCTGAGTTGGCCGAGTACCACACCATCTGCGCAGTCCAACGGGCTATAGTGACGAACACCCCAGAACACATCAGCCAAACCATCCACACACTGGTCTGGACTGGTCTTAGTCTAGTGCCACGACTACGAGACGACGAAGAGACATAAACTTGTTCATTGGATAAATGCAGGGAGTTGACATTCACACTCGGGAGACGTACTGGATAAATCGATGGTGTTACAAACTACAAAACTAAGCATCGACAGATTGTATAGAAAGACATAAAAATCCCATTTTAGATCACGACATTTTGGATACTAGCAGAGCTTAGCCACTTTGAATAAACCACATGTAAGAGCGTACATTTGCGCGAACTTTCTGATGGGAACACATCGTGGGCGGCTCAGAACAGGAGCAGGCCCTCAGCCAGGACTGAGCACCCATGGCAGTCGCCATACCCTCCCAATGGCACACCCCTCCGAGTCCACACTGATTCTCCTCATATACGGCCGTACGTCGCACATCTTGATGATCCGCAGGGAAAAAATATCCGCTGCTCCCGCTGAGGGAGCAAAACAGTTCTCTGTGTTTCAATAGGAATACAGAGATAGGCTTCTTCAATGGTGCAAGCTGCGAGCCAATAGAATACCTCTCACACTGCACTTCCAGACAAGCAGACAAGAAGTCAACATAATTAATAAATATTTGGTGGATTACGTACGTGTAACTATAAGTATACAAGAAAACGCCGACATATACAACAAAGAAACGTAATTTACCACCAGCGGATTCCACCCGTACTGTCGTCCCGTCACGTCTGAGCAGGAACCGGTTGGCAGACGCTCAGACAAGTCGCTCTCGAAAAATGTGTCGCACGTGCACGTGCGCGTGCGTCGGAAGTGGCGCGTACTTTATTCCCTCCCTTCCTCCTTCGGGGTTCGAATGTGGTGACTTCGGGAAGATAACTGGCGTACGTCCAGGAGGTAAATGAGAGGAAATTAGCTGATACCCAAGCGGTACCTATATAGGTGATAATATTCCCTGATTATCTCCCTAATATTACATCAGATATACACGGGAGTATAGAGGCAGTTACTATCAACATATCACCCCAAAGAGAGAAGTGGGTGTAACTGGACGATACCAAGTTCCAAATACGACCGCTTATACATGCTATTTACGCCGTCCCAGGTCTTGTGAGGTGATACGTGGGTGGCATTGATGGAGTAAGGGAGTCATTAAAGAGTAAACAAAAATCAGTGTGCGTGTGTGTGTGCGTGTGCGTGTGCGTGTGCGTGTGCGTGTGCGTGTGCGTGTGCGTGTGCGTGTGCGTGTGCGTGTGCGTGTGTGTGTGCGTGTGTGTGTGCGTGTGCGTGTGCGTGTGCGTGTGCGTGTGCGTGTGCGTGTGTGTGTGTTTGTGTGCTTTCGTTTGTGTATATGTCTGAGTATGATTATCAAGGGCGGTTTTCCCATATGTAAGCAAGGTAGGCAATGCCTACCCAGTTCGGTAGCCTTCTTCTGATACTGATATTTATCTTCCCTTGTTTTGATTTCATTTTTTCCTTATTGATTAATATGGTTTTCTGCAATCGAAATGGGCCTATCTTGGAGCAAATTTGCTAAATTTTCTAAGAAAATTTCCTTCAAAACCATAAATTAAACGCAAATGTAATAAAAACCTTACCTAAGCTTGCCTACCACGTCCTACTAGATTCTCGACCAGGCTGTGTACAAATCTATTGAGTCCTGCAGTAGAAACACAGTAAGGCAAGGTAGGCAAATTAACTAGAAAATCGAGAAAAGCACACCTTTTTAAGTGCAATTACTTCATCAAATAAATATGATTGCAATACCAATTATTATTTTAGGCTCATAGTGGTAGCTTAATTGAACCACATAGGGGTTCAATTATTATTTCGTAAATAATGTTTCTTCTACTTCTCCAGACCAGATCTTTGGCGATATCTCAGCGCAACAACTAACAACACGAACCAAGATCGAGCTGAGTTTTCCAGGGTGCTTCCGTTCCGGAGAAATTCGATGCGGCGTCAACGCGTCAGCATCAAAGGACATTTGTGACAGGCGCCTTGATGAAAATATTTCGGGATATTTTTATTTTGGGATCTTTTTCTAATAGTTTTTAAAAAAAAGTAATTTTAACCCGCGCACTGCAGGGGGGTTGATTTCCGCCCCTCCCCCCTCAGGTTTTTCAAAGATAGCGAAAAAACGGCGGCGCGCAGCGCCGCAGGGTTTTGATACACCTGTTAGGACATCAATTTCGCACACTTTGAGAAAAAAAATATGCTCGGGTCATCTCAGGTCAGGTCACCAGACCAAGTCAAGTGACCCCACCACCAAAAATGTTTGCAGTTGTGCCAAAGCCAGAGTTTTTCACCGATCAGGTTGAAACTTACAGGATGTCATGAAGGCATCAGTACTTACAATTCGTATAACTTGGAATTTGTATATCGGTGACTTAAGGTCAGGTCAATTTCGTAACCTCCCCATAATAAGTCAATGGGGAAATATACAAATGCTTCCTATTTCAAGGATATGCATGGTACTAGTCCAATTACTTCTGGATCATGTTATTATAGGATATTCTTGATGATCCAAGTGTAAGTTTTGTTCAGTGACCCCTATTGGGTCATTTGAGGTCATGCGAGGTCACCATCACTTTTTTGTCAATAACTCTCGACATAATGAAGATAAAGAAGTAAAACAGGCATCAATGTGTTTGTCTCGTCAAGACACGTCTTCCCATATGCAACATGCCTTACTTGGGTCACCACTTGACCTTGACCTTAGGTCAAATTGTTAAGTTGACTTAACAAGGTCACCATATATATCATTCAGAGCGCCTTGACAAGATAAACACAATGGCGTAAACAGTTTTCCGTTATCTTTATTAAGTAAAAAGTTAATAGCAAAAAACGATTTAGCAAAAAAAAGTTTTTCTTTTTGACCTCTGGAGCCTCAAATATTGACCTGAGATCAAATCTGAGGACACCTTAGCAATTAAAAATTTCACTGGCTGGCGTTTGCTTTTTTCCGTTTGTGTCTAACTATCATCGTTTCTGAGATATATGGGAATTGCTGGAGCGATGTCCTAAAACAGGAAAAAAACTGGACAATTTGACCTTTGATGACCTCTGGTGACCTCAATTTTGACCTGACTAAAAAAAACACTGAAATACTTTCGATAGACCATGTATGAAGCTATCAAATGATTGTTTCCGCTTCTCGCTACGTTGCGTAGTTTTCGAGATCTCAGGGGGGGGAGGCGGAAATCAACCCCCCCTGCAGTTCGTGTTCGGCGCAAAGCCCCCTGCAGTGCGCGGGTTAATGGTAAATATCATTAAATTATGTAATAGTTACATATTACTGCAAGGAGATCGGCGGGTCGTCCAGACTTATATTACAAATAGCAGGGACGGCGGATTGCGGGGGGGGGGATACCCAAAATGCCCCCAGTCGAAAATCCTGGGGGCAAAAGGGTCATTTTGACCCCCCCCCCCCTCTCTCCCAGATTTTAGCCTGCTCGATCTGGGGGAAAAATGACCCTTTTCCCCCCAGGATATTCGACTGGGGGGGGGGGCATTTTGGGTACCCTGTCCCCCGCAATCCGCCGCCCCTGACAAATAGGACATTATATTTCGATGCATTTTTCTTAGCCGTGTTCTTCGCATATAATTAATGATTTTATGTGTAGGCTCTGAATCCTATTCTTAACATGCAGTCGCACAATTATTGTCAACCTGCATAATTAAGCGTCGAAACGAAAGCCTTAAGTGCGCAATCTCTGTGATAATATTTGCCTATTTTCAAATCAATTCTAAGCTAATGACAGCATATAAACAGGCTGTTTGTAGCGGTGAAGTATTAATCGTGGTGATCTGCATATATTTGAAAACCTACTTTAAAAAAAACACGAAACAGCGTACCCCTCCTGGCTGCCTGACCTACGTTTGACCCCTGACGCCGCCACTGCTGCATTGCCTACCTAGTCTCAAGGGCCCAGCGCCGCCCCTGTTGATTGTATTCATGTATCCCCATAATACCTAAGTATAGTCAGTTCTGGGTTTTGGGTGGGCGCTACAAGCTCGGCTATCTGCCCGCCCGAATCTCAGTACAAATCCCTTACTAATACAGGTGGCGGTTATCCTTGCCATGCAACAGCAAATTAGCGAGGAGTGGTGTGACCTAACGTGATTGCATATCCCTATCTTTATTAAACACTCTGGTACTTAACGTACTCAGGTCACATGGGCATGGAAGGGCACTCGCTTCTACCTATTAATAGGTAGAGGAATATTTAAAAAAATGCCTTATCTATACTTAGCATGAAATGAAACTGATATCGCAGTTCCGAAGTTGTACCTTTCAAAACATCTTTTTAGCATTACAAATAACTAGAGTAAAAACCACTGAGACGTATTTGCTTTTCAAGGTACGGGCTCGTGAGCTACTTTCCTTGACAGTTCATAATATGGACCAGTTTTGGTCCAAAAAAACAATATTGATGGTGTTTGTCGATTTTTAGAAAGCCTTAACAGAACTGGAAGCCTAGTTAACAACACGGTTGTACACATTTCGTCCGTAGTGGTTCTAAGTCGGTTAATTCCTACACAAAACTAACATTTCATTGAAAGCCGGATACGCTTGCTTCTCCAAGACATTAATAAATACGGACCTGAAATTAACCCGGCATTGTCTGGGGTCTCAGCAGAACGCCATTGAATGGGGGGGGGGGGGACGTTAAACGCCCCCTGGTTATCTTCCGAACCAATAATCGCAGAGATACGCACAAGGCGGCAATCGAAAGCTCTCAATGAGACAAATATAAAGCATGCTCAACAATGTCAAAGTGAGGTAAAATGTCAGGTCACAGTCAGGTCAAAGGTCAAAATCGTTGTATTTGAATTTATGGGCCATACTTCCCATCCAAAGCCTTCGATTGCGACCAGTTTCACCCAAAGTGCTGCCAAAGGTATGATACATATCCCGCATGAGCTAAAGTGAGATTGTTGGCTACGGTCAAGGTCATGGTCAGGTCACAAAAGGTCACTAAGCTAAAAATATCTACGAAAGTCATGCAACACATGTTTTATGAGTTATTTTCCACGTATAATTCGATAGTGATAGTCATTTTACCACCTGACTTCATTTACGTGAAGTAAATGCCAATTTCAGGTCAAGTTCAGGTCACCAAAGGTCAACATTTTAAATTGTTAAATCTAAACAAAAAAGGCCTGTTGCTAGACCAGTTTTGTCTCAGAAATACAGTGGTGTCATTTATTTGTCTGTATCTAATCAATAAAAGCAAACAAAAAACGCAATTTCAAAATATGACGTCATAAGTTACCCATACTTTAGATGTCATAAGTCAGTCAAAAATGGAGATATTATTTTGAAATTTGGCATGGTAGTTGCCTAGGTATGGTTCTCTGACATATCTTCCGGTTTTTGGAATATTTTTAGAACATTTTGATTTTGTGATAATTTTCCCCATTTTTTTAACAGTTTTTGGGGGTCGAAAACTTTAAAATGTGAAAATCAGAGAAAACCAGTTTTTGGCGTTGTAATTTGCTATCTTTTGACGTTTTTCGATTGGATTTTGCTTCAAATGTGGCATTTGTACGTCTTGGCAAATCTTAGCTGATTTTGGTGTAAAACTCGTGTGTAGTGACGTCACTAAATTCGCCATAACTCTAACAAAAATCGAAGATTTTTTTTATTTTATTTTTGCACACAAGACGTAAAAATCATTTATAAGAAGGTACCCGAAGTTTCACGTTGATAGCTCTATTAGTTTTTAAGCTATTGCGAAAATTCATCAGGGGAGCGGGAGGGGGGGGGGGGGCGTTAAACGCCCCCCCCCCCCAGTCAATGGCGGGTTAACCTGGACCAATACCTCATTCACATGACTCCTAGCAAACACTTAATTTAAAAGCTAAGTCAACTTGGTTTCGAAGAAAAGTGGTAGAATGGTTTTAGTCGGGGTTGGTGGAATGGTTTTAGTCGGGGTTGGTAGAATGGTTTTAGACGGGGTTGGTGGAATGGTTTTAGTCGGGGTGATGATTTCAGTAGCATAGTACCAGCAGCAGTTGCTGGACGATAAAATCTCAAATCACCACCGGCAACCTACAATTTTGTCACTATGCTAAATAAACTCACAATGAAAACTTGCACAGCGCGAACAAATCAATTCAAAACAAGTTCAAGCAATGCTAGCATGTCTAAATCCAGATATTTTTCCTGAAAATCTTCGTCCAGTGAAGGAACACGGTACATTTCGGGATGCCACTCAACCAAATCGTGTGCTCTGACAATCAGGTGCAGCCCAAAATAGAATGATCGTAGCCAAACATACAACAAATATCCGAAAAATAGCACACACGAATACCAAACCCAACCGGCAACCTCTGCCACTATCCACATTGCTGGGCAGGTTCCGAGCGGGTTCCGGGCAGGGCAGGTTCTCGGGCAGGTTCCGCGCGGGTCGTCACGCTGTGCCGGTGGTCACGTGACCTCCCCACCCGGTCACGTGGTCATTAGTGAGCTGGACCCCGTCAAAAGACAGGATCGGCGGCGTAACATCTCTCCGGTCATTAGTGAGCTGGACGCCGTCACAAGACAGGATCGGCGGCGTAACATCTCTCCGGTCGGCCACGTTACAGCTGGGTCATACAATGAGCGGCACGTGTGCACACAGCAGCGGCGAGCGACACGTGTGCCCACAGAACTGTAGAGGCGAGTGACACATGTGCACACAGAGCTGTAGAGGCGAGTGACACATGTGCACACAGAACTGTAGATGCGAGTGATACGTGTGCACACAGAACTGTAGAGGCGAGTGACACGTGTGCACACATAACTGTAGAGGCGAGTGATACGTGTGCACACATAACTGTAGAGGCGAGTGACACGTGTGCACACAGAACTGTAGAGGCGAGTGACACGTGTGCACACAGAACTGGAGAGGCGAGTGACACGTGTGCACACAGAACTGCAGAGGCGAGTGACACGTGTGGACACCTAACTGTAGAGGCGAGTGATACGTGTGGACACAGCAGAGGCGAGCGACACGTGTGCACACATAACTGTAGAGGCGAGTGACACGTGTGCACACAGAACTGTAGAGGCGAGTGACACGTGTGCACACAGAACTGTAGAGGCGAGTGACACGTGTGCACACATAACTGTAGAGGCGAGTGACACGTGTGCACACAGAACTGTAGAGGCGAGTGACACGTGTGCACACAGAACTGTAGAGGCGAGTGACACGTGTGCACACATAACTGTAGAGGCGAGTGACACGTGTGCACACAGAACTGTAGAGGCGAGTGACACGTGTGCACACAGAACTGTAGAGGCGAGTGACACGTGTGCACACAGAACTGTAGAGGCGAGTGACACGTGTGCACACAGAACTGTAGAGGCGAGTGATACGTGTGCACACAGAACTGCAGAGGCGAGTGACACGTGTGCACACAGAACTGTAGAGGCGAGTGACACGTGTGAACACAGAACTGTAGAGGCGAGTGACACGTGTGCACACAGAACTGTAGAGGCGAGTGACACGTGTGAACACAGAACTGTAGAGGCGAGTGACACGTGTGCACACAGAACTGTAGAGGCGAGTGACACGTGTGGACACCTAACTGTAGAGGCGAGTGACACGTGTGCACACAGAACTGGAGAGGCGAGTGACACGTGTGAACACAGAACTGTAGAGGCGAGTGACACGTGTGCACACAGAACTGTAGAGGCGAGTGACACGTGTGAACACAGAACTGTAGAGGCGAGTGACACGTGTGCACACATAACTGCAGAGGCGAGTGACACGTGTGCACACAGAACTGTAGAAGCGAGTGACACGTGTGCACACAGAACTGCAGAGGCGAGTGACACGTGTGCACACAGAACTGTAGAGGCGAGTGACACGTGTGAACACAGAACTGTAGAGGCGAGTGACACGTGTGCACACAGAACTGTAGAGGCGAGTGACACGTGTGGACACAGAACTGTAGAGGCGAGTGACACGTGTGGACACAGAACTGTAGAGGCGAGTGACACGTGTGCACACAGAACTGTAGAGGCGAGTGACACGTGTGGACACAGAACTGTAGAGGCGAGTGACACGTGTGAACACAGAACTGTAGAGGGAGTGACACGTGTGAACACAGAACTGTAGAGGCGAGTGACACGTGTGAACACAGAACTGTAGAAGCGAGTGACACGTGTGCACACAGAACTGTAGAGGCGAGTGACACGTGTGCACACATAACTGTAGAGGCGAGTGACACGTGTGAACACAGAACTGTAGAGGCGAGTGACACGTGTGAACACAGAACTGTAGAGGCGAGTGACACGTGTGAACACAGAACTGTAGAGGCGAGTGACACGTGTGCACACAGAACTGTAGAGGCGAGTGACACGTGTGAACACAGAACTGTAGAGGCGAGTGACACGTGTGAACACAGAACTGCAGAGGCGAGTGACACGTGTGCACACAGAACTGTAGAGGCGAGTGACACGTGTGAACACAGAACTGTAGAGGCGAGTGACACGTGTGAACACAGAACTGTAGAGGCGAGTGACACGTGTGAACACAGAACTGTAGAGGCGAGTGACACGTGTGAACACAGAACTGCAGAGGCGAGTGACACGTGTGAACACAGAACTGTAGAGGCGAGTGATACGTGTGCACACAGAACTGTAGAGGCGAGTGACACGTGTGAACACAGAACTGTAGAGGCGAGTGACACGTGTGCACACAGAACTGTAGAGGCGAGTGACACGTGTGGACACAGAACTGTAGAGGCGAGTGACACGTGTGGACACCTAACTGTAGAGGCGAGTGACACGTGTGCACACATAACTGTAGAGGCGAGTGACACGTGTGCACACAGAACTGTAGAGGCGAGTGACACGTGTGAACACAGAACTGTAGAGGCGAGTGACACGTGTGAACACAGAACTGTAGAGGCGAGTGACACGTGTGAACACAGAACTGTAGAGGCGAGTGACACGTGTGAACACAGAACTGTAGAGGCGAGTGACACGTGTGAACACAGAACTGGAGAGGCGAGTGACACGTGTGCACACAGAACTGTAGAGGCGAGTGACACGTGTGCACACAGAACTGTAGAGGCGAGTGACACGTGTGAACACAGAACTGTAGAGGCGAGTGACACGTGTGCACACAGAACTGTAGAGGCGAGTGACACGTGTGAACACAGAACTGTAGAGGCGAGTGACACGTGTGAAGACAGAACTGTAGAGGCGAGTGACACGTGTGAACACAGAACTGTAGAGGCGAGTGACACGTGTGAACACAGAACTGTAGAGGCGAGTGACACGTGTGGACACATAACTGTAGAGGCGAGTGACACGTGTGAACACAGAACTGTAGAGGCGAGTGACACGTGTGAACACAGAACTGTAGAGGCGAGTGACACGTGTGAACACAGAACTGTAGAGGCGAGTGACACGTGTGCACACAGAACTGTAGAGGCGAGTGACACGTGTGAACACAGAACTGTAGAGGCGAGTGACACGTGTGAACACAGAACTGTAGAGGCGAGTGACACGTGTGAACACAGAACTGTAGAGGCGAGTGACACGTGTGAACACAGAACTGGAGAGGCGAGTGACACGTGTGGACACAGAATTGTAGAGGCGAGTGACACGTGTGGACACAGAACTGTAGAGGCGAGTGACACGTGTGGACACAGAACTGTAGAGGCGAGTGACACGTGTGCACACATAACTGTAGAGGCGAGTGACACGTGTGAACACAGAACTGTAGAGGCGAGTGACACGTGTGAACACAGAACTGTAGAGGCGAGTGACACGTGTGAACACAGAACTGTAGAGGCGAGTGACACGTGTGAACACAGAACTGTAGAGGCGAGTGACACGTGTGAACACAGAACTGTAGAGGCGAGTGACACGTGTGAACACAGAACTGTAGAGGCGAGTGACACGTGTGAACACAGAACTGTAGAGGCGAGTGACACGTGTGAACACAGAACTGGAGAGGCGAGTGACACGTGTGCACACAGAACTGTAGAGGCGAGTGACACGTGTGCACACAGAACTGTAGAGGCGAGTGACACGTGTGAACACAGAACTGTAGAGGCGAGTGACACGTGTGCACACAGAACTGTAGAGGCGAGTGACACGTGTGAACACAGAACTGTAGAGGCGAGTGACACGTGTGAACACAGAACTGTAGAGGCGAGTGACACGTGTGAACACAGAACTGTAGAGGCGAGTGACACGTGTGAACACAGAACTGTAGAGGCGAGTGACACGTGTGGACACAGAACTGTAGAGGCGAGTGACACGTGTGCACACAGAACTGTAGAGGCGAGTGACACGTGTGAACACAGAACTGTAGAGGCGAGTGACACGTGTGAACACAGAACTGTAGAGGCGAGTGACACGTGTGCACACAGAACTGTAGAGGCGAGTGACACGTGTGAACACAGAACTGTAGAGGCGAGTGACACGTGTGCACACAGAACTGTAGAGGCGAGTGACACGTGTGCACACAGAACTGTAGAGGCGAGTGACACGTGTGAACACAGAACTGTAGAGGCGAGTGACACGTGTGCACACATAACTGTAGAGGCGAGTGACACGTGTTCACACAGAACTGTAGAAGCGAGTGACACGTGTGCACACAGAACTGTAGAGGCGAGTGACACGTGTGCACACAGAACTGTAGAGGCGAGTGACACGTGTGAACACAGAACTGTAGAGGCGAGTGACACGTGTGCACACAGAACTGTAGAGGCGAGTGACACGTGTGCACACAGAACTGTAGAGGCGAGTGACACGTGTGAACACAGAACTGTAGAGGCGAGTGACACGTGTGAACACAGAACTGTAGAGGCGAGTGACACGTGTGAACACAGAACTGTAGAGGCGAGTGACACGTGTGAACACAGAACTGTAGAGGCGAGTGACACGTGTGAACACAGAACTGTAGAGGCGAGTGACACGTGTGAACACAGAACTGTAGAGGCGAGTGACACGTGTGAACACAGAACTGTAGAGGCGAGTGACACGTGTGAACACAGAACTGTAGAGGCGAGTGACACGTGTGAACACAGAACTGTAGAGGCGAGTGACACGTGTGAACACAGAACTGTAGAGGCGAGTGACACGTGTGAACACAGAACTGTAGAGGCGAGTGACACGTGTGGACACAGAACTGTAGAGGCGAGTGACACGTGTGAACACAGAACTGTAGAGGCGAGTGACACGTGTGAACACAGAACTGTAGAGGCGAGTGACACGTGTGAACACAGAACTGTAGAGGCGGCGCCAGGGCAGTGGACAGGGTCGTATGAACGAGATCTCGACTGTAGAGCCGAACTCTTAACGGAAAAGAGCTCAAGTTAGCTTGGCACTAGAGCACTTCATCGACATTGTCAGTCATATTGGATGACAGCTATCCTCCATTGCTCTCTGTTGATAGATTAATATGATGGCGGACATATCTTCCATTCTTCTCTGTTGATAGATTAATACCATGGCGGACATATCTTCCATTGCTCTCTGTTGATAGATTAATATGATGGCGGACATATCTTCCATTCTTCTCTGTTGATATATTAATATCATGGCGGACATATCTTCCATTCCTCTCTGTTTATAAATTAATATGATGGCGGACATATCTTCCATTCCTCTCTGTTGATAGATTAATATGATGGCGGACATATCTTCCGTTCCTCTCTGTTGATAGATTAATATGATGGCGGACATATCTTCCATTCCTCTCTGTTGATAAATTAATATGATGGCGGACATATCTTCCATTCCTCTCTGTTGATAGATTAATATGATGGCGGACATATCTTCCATTCCTCTCTGTTGATAGATTAATATGATGGCGAACATATCTTCCATTCCTCTCTGTTGATAGATTAATATGATAGCGGACATATCTTCCATTCCTCTGTGTTGATAGATTAATATGATGGCGGACATATCTTCCATTCCTCTCTGTTGATAGATTAATATGATGGCGGACATATCTTCCATTCCTCTCTGTTGATAGATTAATATGATGGCGGACATATCTTCCATTCCTCTCTGTTGATAGATGAATATGATGGCGGACATATCTTCCATTCCTCTCTGTTGATAGATTAATATGATGGCGGACATATCTTCCATTCCTCTCTGTTGATAGATTAATATGATGGCGGACATATCTTCCATTCCTCTCTGTTGATAGATTAATATGATGGCGGACATATCTTCCATTTCTCTCTGTTGATAGATTAATATGATGGCGGACATATCTTCCATTCCTCTCTGTTGATAGATTAATATGATGGCGGACATATCTTCCATTCCTCTCTGTTGATAGATTAATATGATGGCGGACATATCCTCCATTCCTCTCTGTTGATAGATTAATATGATGGCGGACATATCTTCCATTCCTCTCTGTTGATAGATTAATATGATGGCGGACATATCTTCCATTCCTCTCTGTTGATAGATTAAT
The DNA here is from genome assembly GCA_036785665.1 of Chirona hameri. Taxonomy (NCBI): domain Eukaryota; kingdom Metazoa; phylum Arthropoda; class Thecostraca; order Balanomorpha; family Balanidae; genus Chirona; species Chirona hameri. The sequence goes on from JAXIVJ010005972.1 coordinate 61,219, forward strand.
ATGATGGCGGACATATCTTACAGTCCTCTCTGTTGATAGATTAATATGATGGCGGACATATCTTACATTCCTCTCTGTTGATAGATTAATATGATGGCGGACATATCTTCCATTCCTCTCTGTTGATAGATGAATATGATGGCGGACATATCTTCCATTCCTCTCTGTTGATAGATTAATATGATGGCGGACATATCTTCCATTCCTCTCTGTTGATAGATTATTATGATGGCGGACATATCTTCCATTCCTCTCTGTTGATAGATGAATATGATGGCGGACATATCTTCCATTCCTCTCTGTTGATAGATGAATATGATGGCGGACATATCTTGCATTCCTCTCTGTTGATAGATTAATATGATGGCGGACATATCTTCCATTCCTCTCTGTTGATAGATGAATATGATGGCGGACATATCTTCCATTCCTCTCTGTTGATAGATTAATATGATGGCGGACATATCTTCCATTCCTCTCTGTTGATAGATGAATATGATGGCGGACATATCTTCCATTCCTCTCTGTTGATAGATGAATATGATGGCGGACATATCTTCCATTCCTCTCTGTTGATAGATGAATATGATGGCGGACATATCTTCCATTTCTCTCTGTTGATAGATTAATATGATGGCGGACATATCTTCCATTTCTCTCTGTTGATAGATTAATATGATGGCGGACATATCTTCCATTCCTCTCTGTTGATAGATTAATATGATGGCGGACATATCTTACATTCCTCTCTGTTGATAGATTAATATGATGGCGGACATTGCTGTTCTCCGGATCCTGAGGAAGAGCCGTGATCAAGTTTCCAATTCCACGTCCCATCCTTCCCCTGTTTCCTGATGGGCGCCTCCCCTGATCCGTGCCTGAAACCTCCCCTGATCCGTGCCTGGCGCCGACCCTGATCCGTGCCTGGCACCTCCCCTGTGCCAGGCACGGATCAGGCACGGACCCTAGCTTTACTTAGATCTAGTTAAGGTTTAGAAGAAGAAAAAACAAACAAAAAACAAAAAAAGTTAAGTTAAGTTAGTAAAGTATTGAAAAGTGCATAGTACCTAAGTTATATACCTAAGTTACTAGTGTATTCAAATGAGCATGACTAGGATGCAGGCGAAGGTAGCAGAGCTAGAGGCCCTCCAGGCTAGGGTAGCGGAGCTTGAGGCGCAGTTAAGTAAGTGTAGGTGTAGAGATGAGCTGCAGGAGGGTGTAGCTCCTGACCAAGGAACGTATGCGCAGATCGTGGTTAGGGGGTCAGAAAAGGAGCCTACAGGATCAGGGACCAGTGGTAGTTCTGATAGGGGCATAAGGGAGGAGGATAAGGCAAAGGTGGATAGTGCGGCTGGGGTTTGGAAGTGTGTTGGAGGGTCACGTTTCTGGAGACTCAACATTGTTGAAAGTAATGCTAGGGCCACAGACAGTAAGGATGAGGAGGGTTGCTGGGTAATGGAGGGTGGTAGCAGAATCTGGAGGAGGAAGAGGGAAGGGGATCAGGAGGGATGGACAAAAGTTCAGGGTAGAGTCAGGCAGTACAGCCCCAGGGAACATCCGCAGGTTACAATATCAAATAGGTTTAGTGCGTTAGAGTCAGCAGCTGAAAGTGACAGGGAAGAGGTTCAGCATTTAGTGGTTGGGGACTCAAGGGTAAGGCCCTTAAGGCGAACATTCTGTGGGAAGAGGGACAGATGTATAGTCAAACCAGGGGCAAGAGTAGCTGATATGGGCCCTGTCATTGAGGCAGAACTTGGTAGGAGTAGCCCGGAGACAGTTATACTACAGGTGGGGGTGAACGACATAGGACCTAGGCAGAGTGTGAGAATAGTAGCAGAGTACCGGAGCCTGCTGCAGAGGTTGAAGGAGTCCAGGAAACCAGTCATTGTGACTGGCATCCTCCCTCGCTGTGGAGCCAGTGAGGAGTGGTACTCGAGAGCTCTGTCTGTGAACAGCTCAGTTCAGAACTTATGTTCAGCTATGGGGCTTAGTTATGTAGACTTATGGGATCAGTTCTATGAGTGGCGTAGGTACTATATGAAGGATGGGCTTCACTTATCGGATGAGGGGGCAAGGGCTTTGGGAGATGCTTACAGAAGTGTCATTCAGGGAAACTAGGTAGGAGGGGGGGGGGGGGGGGGGGTCGGGGACGCTAGTACTAGGGCATCAGGAAGTAAGCATTGGTAGAAGTTCATGTCAGAATAGGACAGTAGATCATAATTCCCTCAGAATTAGTAGAGTCAGCTCAAAGTATAAGATCACATGTGTGTTGCTGAATGCCCAAAGTATTAGGTCTAAATTTGATGAGTTTGAGTGTTATGTTGCCCTTGAAAAGCCTGATATCATTTGTGTAACCGAGACATGGGTTAGTGAGGGGTATAATAGGGATAGGCTACAGGATTTCGAGCTACAAGGGTATAACATGTTCTCATACTGCAGAGAATCACGGCAGGGGGGCGGAGTGTTTGTATATGTAAATAGCTTGTACTGCACAACTAGAGTTGATGATTCTAGTAAAGTAAAAGAAGTAGAATCAATCTGGCTTGACATTAAAATTGGTACAGGAAACAGAGGAAGGTTGAGGATAGGTGCATTTTACAGACCAGGGAATCTTCCAAGGAACTCCCAAGCTGAAACAGACCAAGATATTTGTGAGGAAATACGTAGGAACTTTCGTGCTCAGTGTCGTATTATGAGAGATTTTAACTTAAGAGGATACGAAAGTATAGCAGAGGAAACAAATGAGTGTAGGTTGTATAGGCAAATCTTTGAAGAGGAGCTTTTCATGCATCAGTTTGTAACAGAGCCAACCAGACATTGCTCCATTCTAGACCTTGTATTCTCAGACAACAGTGATCTAGTTAGTGACATAAGTATTTGTGAAGGTCTAGGAACCAGTGATCACAATATGGTTAAATTCAATATCTCATCAGAAATGAGGCCCCTATAACCTTATTATGGTTCCAAACTTCAGCCGGGCTGATTTTGATGGTATTAGAAATGACCTCGCACAGATAAAATGGAACGTTGAGTTGGCAGGTTTAGATGCATGTGAGGCCTGGAATGTTTTCAAAGCTAGATTAAGCCAAATTCAGAATCGGCATATACCCCTCAGGCACAAACGTAACAGAACCAAGGGCAAACCAGTTTGGCTTACCCCAGAAGTAAGGAGTGCTATTCAAGCTAAAAGAAGTGCATTTGGCATTTTGAAGGGATCTTCACTAGATATAAATCAGAAGGCCTACCAGAATGCAAGAAATTCAGTTAAGAAAAAGGTCAGAGCAGCTAAAAGGGCAAAGGAACTTGATTTAGCTAGACATTGTAATGCAGATAGTAAGAAGTTCTTCAGTTTTTATAAGTTCAGTACAGTTTCCAAAAATATAGGTCCATTTAAGGTAGATGATGTGTTAGTTAGCAAGGACAGTGAAATGGTTGCAGTGCTTAATGATCAGTTTCAATCTGTCTTTACTATCGAGGACCAGAGTAGTATTGCAGCACTTCAGCCTGAGCCAGAGACAGAGGAGACTATAGGAGAGCTAGGTGGCATAAGTAGTGAACTTGTTCTAGAATATCTAAAGAAAGTAAGGCCTAACAAGGCAGAAGGACCTGATGAAATCCATGCTAGACTTTTAAGAGAATCTGAAAGGGAGTTGTCGGTTCCATTAGCCATAATATTTTCTAAATCACTCGCAGATAGTAAAATTCTACTTGATTGGAAAAGAGCAAATGTTGTTCCTATTCATAAAAAGGGAGATAGAAGTAAAGAGGAAAACTATAGACCGGTTAGTCTGACCTCATTAGTCTGCAAGGTGCTTGAATCAATCATCAAAGATAAGATTGTTCAATTCTTGGAGCAAAATGAACTCATCAAGGATACACAGCATGGCTTTAGGAAGAGCCGTTCTTGTTTAACTAATCTTCTGGAGTTTTTGGATGTTGCAACAGATAGCTTTGATCAGGGTAAACAGCTAGTAGTAGCTGTTCTTGATTTCAGTAAAGCATTTGACAAAGTCCTCCATACAAGACTGGGGTTGCAACTTAAAATTCATGGGATTAGGGGCAAGATTTTGGATTGGATAGAAACGTGGCTTTCAGGACGCCAGCAAAGGGTTATATTGAATGGGTGCCAATCACAATGGAAGGAGGTTCTCAGTGGGGTTCCACAGGGCTCAGTCCTGGGCCCATTGCTTTTTATAATATTTGTGAATGCAATTGAGAACAGTATAGACAGCAAAGTCTTGAAATTTGCAGACGATCTAAAAGTTGTCAGGATTATTAGAGGAAAACATGATCAGGATGTTTTTCAATCAGATCTGGACAAGCTAGTTGAGTGGTCTGAAGCATGGCAGATGAAATTCAATTTGAGTAAATGTAAGATTATGCACGCTGGACGGGTTAGCAGTGAACATAGGTATGAAATGGGTGGGCAGAAAATGGAGCAGATTGAAAAGGAAAGAGATTTAGGTGTCGTGGTAAACAATAGACTATCAGCGTCAGACCAGGTTGTAGAAGCTAGGAAAAAGGCACTTAGAATGCTAGGGGCCATTAACAGAAATGTTTCCTACAAGAGTGAAAAGGTAATAACAAAACTGTATTGTGCATACGTTAGACCACATTTGGAGTATTGTGTACAAGCCTGGTCTCCAACATATGAGAAAGATTGCTGGTTGTTAGAAAGAGTTCAAAAAAGGGCAACAAAAATGGTTAATTGTCTTGGTAGTTTACCTTATGAAGATAGATTAAAGAAATTGGGTATGTTTTCACTTAGATATAGAAGGCTAAGAGGAGATATAATTGAAGTCTTCAAATTTGTAAATAGTCAGCATTCTGGATATTTAAAGGGTATGTTTGAGTTCAATAGGGAAAATCGAGGTAGAGGTCATCAGCATAAACTCATTATGAACTAGTCCTCAAAGTAGGACTAGGCTACGACAGTCATTTTTCAGTAGAAGGGTTGTAGGACATTGGAATATGCTACCAGGGGATGTCGCTGATGCAGTGACACTTGCTTCCTTCAAAATTAGATTAGATAAATACTTTACAGAGAAGGAATTAGTTCATAAATACTCGTGGGATTAGCCTTCTTTTATGCAGGTAGAGTAAGGTGATTTGAAGGGGCGAGACTGGTGGAGGGGGGGGGGGGGGGGTGGGGTGCAACCTCGGATGGGCCCAAGAGGCTCTTTGTTGCACTTTTCTTTTATGTCTTTATGTCTTTATGTGCCGTGCCTGGCACCTCCTCTGTGCCGTACCTGGCACCTCTCCTGCTCCGTGCCTGGCACCTCCCCTGTGCCGTGCCTGAAACCTCCCCTGCTCCGTGCCTGGCACCTCTCCTGCTCCGTACCTGGCACCTCCCATGTTCCGTTCCTCCGTGCCTGGCACCTCCTCTGCTCCGTGCCTGGCACCTCCCCTGCTCCGTTCCCCCGTGCCTGGCACCTCCCCTGCTCCGTGCCTCCGTGCCTGGCACCTCCCCTGCTCCATGCCTGACACCTCCTCTGCTCCGTGTCTGGCACCTCCCCTGCTCCGTCCCTCCGTGCCTGGCACCTCCCCTGCTCCGTGCCTGACGTCTGACGCCGCCTCTTAGGAGGTGATTTGTTCTGCCTGTCTGACATCGAAGCGTCAGCGGCGGATTCAATTACTCGCTAATTTGTGGTTAGCGGAAAAAGATTGTTTCATAATTAGCACGCTGTAGGTAAAATCCGTCAACTCTGAAATGTTTGGGCATGAGGCTGATCTCACGCCTTAGTGGTTTTATAATCACTTTTGGTGATTTACAAGCAAGCTCGTATGTGGTGACCAGGGGCGCAGCCAGACCTTCGGCAAGGGGGGGGGGGGCACAGCATCCCCAGAGGGCCCCTCGGCCAAAGCCCCCCCCCCCAAAAAAAAAAAAATATCCTCGGATTTAGGACTCTTATTTTGCAGAGGTCCTAAATTATCGTAAAAGAAAACGTCGGACAGACCCATGTTGAACAGACCCCATGCGTATATTGACTGATAAGTACGTAGTCTGATACAAAATAATGTGCGGCAACTGACTCCCTTTGGCACCATATGAAGTATTAACACGCGCCCTGGAGGGCCTCTGATAATTACACGCCCTGGAGGGGGGGGGGGGCGGATTTCGCCCCCCCCTATGATCTCGAAAACCACGCAACGTAGCGACAAGCGGGAAACGACATTAGATAGCTCGAGACAAGCTCTTTCGAAAGTATTTCGTTAATTTTTCTTTCAGGTCAATATTGAGGTCACCAGAGGTCATCAAGGGTCAGATTTTCAAGTTTTCAAGACTTTGGTTCGAACACCTCCAAATATCTCGGGAACTATGATAGTTAGCAGCAAACGGGGAAAAAAAAACAATCGAAAGTCATTGAAAAATGCAATCGACATAGGTGTGCTCAGATTTGAGCTCAGGTCAATAGTTAAGGCTCCAGAGGTCATCGAATGTCAAAAAGGTGATTTTGTTTTCAAACTGTTTTCCCCAAATAACCTTTTACCTAATAAAGATAAAGCAATAATGTTTACGCCATCGCGTGTGTCTTGTCAGGGCACTTCGAATCATATTCATGGTGACCGGGTTAGGTCAACTGATAAATTTGACCTCAGGTCAAGGTCAAGTGGTGACCCAAGTTGGTCATGTTGCATATTGGGAGACGTGTCTCGACGAGACAAACATATTGGTACCATTTTCTCTTCTCTATCTTCATTATGTCGATAGTTATTGATACAACCGTGTTGGCGGTCACAAAATTGACCTGACCTAGGTCACCGATATTATAAATCCGAGATAACAAATTGTTGGTATCTATGACCTTATGAAGTCCTGCAAGATTGAAACCGATCGGCGTAAAACTGTGCTGTGGTACTACTGCAAACGTTTTGGAGTTGAGGTCATCACGTGACCTGGTCTGGTGAGCTGACCTGAGATGACCTGAGGCCAATAATTTATATAACGCGGAAGTTCATTTTTAAACAGGTATACAAAAAACGGCGGCGCTGCGCGCCGCCGTTTTTGCGCTATCCTCGAAAAACCGGAGGGTGGGCGGATTTCGCCCCCTTCCAGGGCGCGTGTTAACACGCGCACCGACGTGGGGTGCGGATATCCGCCCACCTGGGGTTTTCGTAGATATTGGGAAAACGGCGGTGTGTAGCGCCACCAAACTTAGCATAGCTCTTTGGGCATCAAATATCCACATTTTGTGTAATTTGTATCTCGAGTCATCTCAGGTCAGGTCAACAGGTCATGTTAAGTGACCCCACCTCCAAGGAAGTTTTTGAAAGTTAAGTGACCCCACTTCCAAGCAAGTTTTTGAAAGTCGTGCCAAAGCCACAGTGATTGACCGAGCGGTTTCCAACTCACAGGACTTAATTAGGCCATAAGTACCTACAATTCGTCTATCTTGGATTTATAATATCGGTGAACTAAGTCAGATCCAGGGGCGCAGAAGACCTTCGTCAAGGGGAGGGCACAGCATCCCGAGGGGCCCCCTCAATCAAAAACCACACACCCCAAAAAAAAATCGCGAATGGTATATCCTCGGATTTGGGCCACTATATTTTGCCGGGCCCCTAAATAGTCGCAACAAAAAACGTCGGTCAGGCCCATGTCGAACAGAACCTATGTGTATATTGACTGATAAGTTCTTAGTCTAATCCCCCTCCCTCCCCCCCCCCCCCCCCAACAAAAAAATGCGGCAACTGATCCTTGTTGGCACCATGATGTGAAGTATTAACACGTGCACCGACTTGGGGCGATATCCGTCCCCTGAGGTTTACGTAAATATTGGAAAACGTCGACACGCAGCGCGCCAAACTTGGCGTAACTCTTTGGCGGACACACAATCACCCAAATTGTATGCCATTTGTATCTCGAGTCATATCAGGTCAGGTCAACAAGTCACGTTAAGTGACTTGTTGACTCCGAGCAAGTTTTTGAAAGTTTGTGGTCGTGCCAAAGTGATCGACCGAGCGGTTGAAACTCACAAGATTAATTTAGGCCATAGCCCATAAGTACCTTCAATTCGTATATCTCGAATTTGTAATATCGGTGACCTAAGGTCAATTCGATTTGGTAAACTTCCATTATAAGTAAATGGAGAAAATGAAAACACGTAGAAATTCACAGAAAACGCTTACATTTGGACCAGTTTTCACCAGCTACCTACACCATTCTTGTGCCAAATGCCAAGATCCAAGTCACATTTTTGTTATGTGACCTCTACGAGGTCAACTCAGGTGACCAAGAGATTACGTGTTTTCTTTCTTCAATAACTCTTTGCCAAATGAAGGTAGAGTAATGGAATTATCAACATTGTGTTTCGCTCGTCGATACACGTTGATTGATGTAAAATTGAACTGGACCTGACCTTGACTGAGCACAGGACATATCAATTTTCGAATATGACCTAACTAGGTCATGATCATCCGATATACCATTCGATGCGTTTCGACAGAGAAACACAATGGTGAAAACTGTAAGTATCACTTTATCATGCGTATCTCAAAAGTTATTCCTAAAAACAATTGCGCTATTTAAAAATATTTCACGTTCGATGGCCTTTACCGAGATCCGATCCGAGATGGCCTTTACCGAGATCAAATCTGATGAAGCCTGAGTGACAACTAATAAATTATCTTTCGCACTGGCAGATCCAGCCTCTCTCCGTAGGGGGGGGGGCATCTTTTGTGCAAAAAGGTACCCCCATTTTTTCCCCCGCGGTTTTGGGCCGGTCGCCTTATTTTGGGTTTCGAGCTAAGAAATTCACTTTTCAAATTCACAACAAAAAAAGTGTTTTTTTTTCTCCGAAAAACACAGTTTTTCCTATTTTGGAGGGTCAAAACACATAATTTCGAATATTCGAGATGGCCATTTTGAAAAAAATGATTTTTTTTTTCTTCTTTTGCCGTTTATTTGCAATTTGCTTCAAAACTCTATTTTCTACTAATTGGTCAAACATTTATCGTTTTTCGCCAAAAATGGCATGACATGCGTCATTAAAACGTCCTTATTTCCCACAATAATACATCAATTTAATTGGCAT